>APFE031124903.1:106065-190749 GCA_000404065.3 Pinus taeda
TTTAATAATTAATAATTATCGTTAATTAGGGAGGCCAGATGGGGAGGGGTCATCTTTGACCGTAATGAAAAAGAGTCGTCCAATATGCTTAGGGCCTTGGGCAAACTACAAATAATCATGGAAATTCCTTGCTTAGGGCCTTGGGAAAACTACAAATAATCATGGAAATTCCTTGCATTGTGGAAAAGATTGGAGCTAGCCTCACAACGTGGAATCAAGCAAATCATGGTACTACTTGGAGACTCCTTATTAGTTATAAATCAACTCATGAAAGCAAAGAAAAATATCAATTATGATTCTAAGGATTCATGCAACAATGTCCAAGTGTCGACGAGCTTGCAAAAAGAGGATCTAATATGTCTCAAGGGATTATAGATATAAATGCAAAAATATTTTCATATCTAGTTCCTTAAATGACCTGCAATGATTCTTATTATAAGAATGAAAGGCAATATTTTTTTTGTTCATTTCCCAAATCATGCCTCTATCCAATTCGAAGGAAGGTTCTCAATGGCGTGTGCGAGCTTAGTTATCAATGAGACACTTGTTATGGTGGTCTCATTCAAGAAACAAATGGCATCTAGTGTTCAATCTCTCCTCTCAGTTTATCTTAAATTCCTCTAGAGTCGAGTTAATGTTGTATACGTCAAAGTGTGGTGAATTCTTCACCTCACATCAGGGAGAATTCAATGTTAATGTCTGACATCAATTCCCAGTCTTATCACATATATCTTGAAGCGATTCTCATTATAATAGGTGATCTTTGATCTCAAACGGGCTCAACTTTGAAATGTAAGTCTATATATAAATGGCTTAATGGAAGCTTTAGGCAACACCAATTTCTATCCCAAGTTCATGCTGTTGGAGGTAAAATTTTGTGTGATATAGGTGGTGGTAGACTGGTATTATCTATTACCATTTTCCTCAAGGTTGATTGGTATATCAAAGTTCTCTTCATAATGATTTTCACGGCAGGCCTAGATCTTTTAATAGAAAAAATAGAAAAGAAAGCAGAGAGCAATTACACACAATGCAAATTTTTTTTGATATTTTTATTGATCATCATAGGTACACATGTATAAGACACAAATTATTGACTTTGACACAACTAGATCACCATTACAACTCACACATTGGAAACAACGACTTCTAGATTGACTCCTCGTAACTCCTAATGACAACTACACATGACATGGAAGCATTAATTCCAACACCCTCCCTTAATGTTTACATGGAAAACATATTAAAACAATAAATAAATATATGTCTGACTGGCCTTCATCAACACCCACATCCACTCTAGAATCTCGCAAACACCACTCTTTCACCACCATATCTTCAAGCTGTTACTTGACCTCTATTTAAAATGTCACTGCCTTTGACCATCGTTTATGAACTTTGCAAGATCAACAATATCGACACCTAGGCTTGTCATGCTTCCATGATAAGAGCAGTCAAGTAATGAACCATCCTTTGGACCAACCACCATATGTCGGATATTTCGATTTCAGTTATTCGTCAATTGATAAGATGGAGGTCTCAATACTGAATGTGCTCAAGAGTTGATCAAACAACTTGACCTTATACAAGAATTGATGTTTCAGACACCGGGGCTTCTAATTTAACAACCACGAACCCTTTTTATAGCTAATAAAAAACACACAAGAATTAATGTTTCAAACACCAAAGCTTCCAATTTAACAACCATCATCTCTTTTAAAAATCAATAAAACACAAACACCAACACCCCCTTTCACATTCTCTCTCTTTTTTTTAATAATATATATATATATATATAACTACAGTCAACATCTTAAAAGTGAATCTTGGACGCACAAATATGGAAGATTTTGAGACCAAATATATCTTATTCTCTTCCAAACCCAGGATCGAATTCCGTTAGCCACTGCGTTAGAGATCTTATTCAAACCAAACAAACTGCAGATCTACGTTAGCCTCCATCAATAAGAAAATTCACTGCAGATCCTGGATTCGAGATTTACCATCCTACCATCATTACTTTTATTCCTCTATCTCATCCATTCTGAATATCGTAGGCTTAAACTAGGTAACTCGGACTGAGAAAAAAATCACATGGCCTTTCTATACCTCTCCGTCTAATTTTTCTCACACATCTCCGGTCGGATCAATCCCTAATTCGTTGAAATGGTTGATTTTGATTGCCACACGAAGACATGGATTTATGTGATGGACTATGAACCCACAACTTGGAACTTTTGTGCTATGGAGCTCAGACAATTGCGTGAGGGTTTTATCACTTTGGTATATCCTACACAGTCTTCTCATCTTCTCGGCCTCCAAATATCTGGGTCAAATGTTGCACAAGAATGTTGCAGTGGAAACCATCCTGGAAGTGCCCAATCCTAAATAGATCGTGTGTAGTGTGTAACACCTACTCATTAATTGATAATGTGCATAGATAATTATAACAAAAAATTTTTATTTTACCACGATTCAATGATAGCAGTCATTATTATGAATTAAACTACAATAATACAATTAATAGAAAAGTGGACATCATAACTGCAAAAGTGTTAGTATAATCAATTCACATATTTATGTTGTACTCCATTTGGTTTATATTACACATGTAACATTTTAGATTGACATATTTGTACATGGTACTAAAGTTCTTGGGTTGTCATTCGTTGTATATGTAGTGCACACATTAATACTTCTAGACCTTGTCTGGCTGGCCTACAGTTGAATGGCCACCAGCTGCCAGGTCCCTTCTCAATCGAATGCCCTCTGTAGCTGGCGATATCATCCGACCGAAGCATTGGATCCAATGGTCCACCAAAACTAGAGGCGCTATGCTAACAACCTGGTACTCTGTCTGTGTTCTTTGTTCATTTGGCTTGGTTTAGTTCTTGGAGCTACAATCTATGAAACCTTGGTTAGGTTGGTGACATTCTTCCTCGGACAATCTTCGCTGCACCTGTTACGCACCATGGAGGGTTTGGCCAGAACTCCAACGTTACCAGCTATTCAGGCCATAAGCTGCACATTACCGCTTCATGGCCACTCCTTCTATACAGGTAAATCTGTCATGCGAGGATAGATAACAGATATTTTGTATTTCCTTTGCTGAGGGTTTAATAAGGGTTCCTTTTTGCAGGCACCGCTACTACAACGATTCCCGGAACTCATGCTGCTGAGAACCACCGTTATCCCCACCTCCCATATGGTAAAATGTTCAACGTATAAGGATTATCTTTATATGTGACGATTAGTCTATTTCACCACGCGTTTTTAACCTATTACAGTACTCTGATGCAGGAGTACCTTAGCCCACTGGAGATTGGATGCGGGTGCTGAACTACCAGAAGGCCCATATTTCCTCACATAAATTCGCATGGGTATGAGGGACTTCCTTCCGCTTGGAAAGTCTCGAACTGATTTTGAGTTAAACTTTAAGTAGCGACATGAGGGTTTCTTTTTATGGTTAGATTTTGAGTTACCATACCCTTGTTTGTATTAAGTCGAACTCTTGAAGAAGCTACTGTTTCGTAATAGATTTGAGGACCAACCTTCCAATCGAAGGTTTTGCATGTCCTCTTAGTTGTATATACAATTTTTGCTATCTGGGATTATTAAGTGTGAATTTATGCAATTCCTCTGTTTTACCTTTTTGTTTAGCAATTCAAGGATCTAGTTTCTTTTTTCACATGTAATTATCATTTGCGGAATATGTTGTCCTTTAATCACTATGTTTATGTCTGGTATTCTCGTCGGTTAATTATAGTCCTTTCAACCAAGTCAATCCCGTTCTATCATAATGTTGTTCCTTGGTGTCCACCCCAGGACTGGCTGACGGAACCAATCTGGAAAATACCCTTAAATCATTCATATCCTTGCTTCCTTTCCGGTATAAATTTCCTCGTTTAGTTTCTGTAACTAATTTATCTATAATGTACTAGTTTCACTATTAATTCTAGGTTCTGAGAAGGATTAACATTTAGCAGTTCTTGAATTGAATGCATTTCTGCTCGCTGGAAGCCCCCACGGCTACCCACATTATATATATGTCAATTTCTTGAAGAAAAATTTTGTGCATACATAGTTCTTAATGGTTACTTATTAACAACATCATTTAATTTCCTAGGACATGTGATTAGAACTCTGGTTCTTCACTAATAAATTCAACATATTCTTTTGAATGGAAAAATCTTGAAGTGCGGGTTTTCACTTTAATACATAGTGTTGGATTATACCTACTACCAGTTTGTAGGTAGAACTTATTCTACATTTCTGCCTTGAAATGGCAACGTAACCGAATTAACTCAAAAAACTTCTTGTTTATATATATGTACTTATTTTTTGATAGCAAAGGGTTATTTCATAACTCATTTGGTTGTATAGTTTTACTCATGCAAAGATTCTTGATTTGGTAAATGTAGTTATCATGCTCAAGCAGCAGAGGTTGTATCGTCCTACACCTTTTGATCTTTATGCTAGAATACAGTAACCTGTAGGCATTACTACAAACTAGATAGCTATATTAACTATTCATAAGCACATGCATCATAATGACAGTCTGCAATTCAAGGCTATCTTTCTCATTCCATTCACTTCATGCTACAGATGAAAATAGAGAAACATGCAATAATGAGTGCCATTTAAATTCATTTTCTACATAGACAATGTTAGCAAGTTTACATTCTTATTTATCTGCCTAAGTTCCTTTAGATAGGAAATTATAAACACAAACATGCATATACACTTATCTGCCATTGAAAGTCTAATTCACTATTATATGAACCTCTCCACCCTTCCAATGAGAATTTGGAAATTATGTCCAATATTCTCCCCCCAAGCTCCTCTTTATCCCTCCAATCAGTTTTTCAAGACAACAGTTCTATTGCTTCGGCCTCAGGACTCCAGGTCCAGCCTACAAAATGAATGTTTCTTCCTCCAGGGAAGTCTCTCTCAAGGGTTTTTCCCACTGAAGCTCTGTTCAGCTCAATGAATCCTTTCTTTATTTTCTCACCCCCCCTTCCTCCTTCTCTCTTCCCTCTTGTAAGAGAAAGGCAAGTAAGGAACAACTGCTTCTTAATTGATATCTGCCAGGTGAAAAGAGAGTTATTGAGGTTCATCATTGATTCTTTAGATATTTCATAGAGACAATGTTAATATTTCTAAAACTTCACTTAATTAAACTCAAAATCACTAACACCACAAAACCAACTTGTTTATCTGTTTTACTCAACCATAATAGTAAAAAAAAGAAAATATCCATAATATAACTTAAAGGTCTCAGGATGTCACATCTTCCCCCCTAGCGGAACACCATCCCCGTTGTTCATTCTTCCATCTGCTCCTGAAATAATTCAGGATACACCTCCTACATAAAGTCTTTATCCTCCCAAGTGGCTTCTTCCGGGCTGAAGTGCTTCCATTGTACTTTAACCTAGATGATATCTCGCCTCCACAACGTTACTTCTCTTCGATCAAGTATGCGCAGGGGTTTGACCAGGAATTCTCCTTCCGGTTCAACTTGCCATAAATACAATTATTATATAACTGACATGCACATAAGCACTATATCCCAAAATAGATAGATTTTTTTTTTGTTATGTACACACACACACACATATATATTTTTACCTGAAGTTCTTGCTAGTTTATGATATGTCTGGGGTCATACACATATTTCTTTAAAATGGAAACATGGAATACATTATGAACCCGAATGTGGCTGGGTAGGGTTAATTTATAGGCCACTTACCCTATTCTGTCTAGAATTTGGAAGGGGCCACAGAACCGGGGGCCCAACTTGGCACATTTTCCCCATCTCAATGTGCTTCTCTTAGGTTTAATTCGCACATACACATGGTCTCCTACCTGGAACTCTCGGTAGGTTCTCTTTCGATCAGTGTATGATTTATGCCTGCCTTGAGCAACCTTCAAATTTTGTCGAACCTTTTTCACAGTTCTTTTTCCTCCTGCATATTTGGCCCTAATATCATCTTGTTCTCAGGAATGTTCCAGTTTGTAGGGATGGTACATTTCCTTCCATAGAGTACTTCAAAATGACTCATTTTAAGTGATTCATGATAACCATTGTTGTAAGAAAATTCTACCAAATGTAGATACTCTTCCCATTTTCCAGTTTGCTGCATCACATACATGCGCAACATGTCCTCTACCACTTGATTCACTCTTTTAGTTTTCCCATCGGTCTAGGGGTGATAAGAGATGCTAAAGTGGATTTGAGTACCTAGCCTGATGAATAATGCTTTCCAAAAGGCATAGGTGAACTTAACATCTTGATTAGATATTATGACTTGAGGCATACCATGCAACTGGAAAATCTCCTTCATAAATATATCCGCTATTTGCGCTGTTTGGTACGTGGATTTGACAGGTATAAAATGAGCTGTCTTGCTCAGTTTGTCTACCAAAACCACAATTGAGTCATTTTGTCTCTTATACCAAGGTAATCCAATTATAAAATCCAAAGTTATTGTATCCCATTTCCGTTCAAGGATAGGTAAAGGATGCAGTAACCCAGCAGGGTGCTGGTGCTCAGCTTTGAGTCGCTGACATTCTAGACATTTGGCTAAATACTCAATGATGTCCTTTCTCATACCAGGCCAATATTGGTTTTTCTTGATAGCAGAGAAAATCTTTTGATAGCCTGGGTGAACAACATAGGGACTTCTGTGAAATTCATCTAACATGATTTGTTTTAATGACAATTGATTAGGAACGTAAATACGATTTCTGAACATCAATAAATTTTCAGAGTTAATACTACACTCTCTCTACTTTGCCGAATTTTGTGCATATTTTACTTACTGCCAAAGGTAGTTGTATTCAGGGTCCTTCTGAGTTGCTTCCTTTAGTTGATCGACAAAATTGAATTCAAATTGACTAAATGAAATCTCGTAGATATGGTGCAACTTCCTACTTAATGCATCTACCACCCTATTTTCTTTTCCCTTCAAATGTTTGATTTCAAAATCAAATTCTCTTAAGAATGCAATCCACCGAGCTTGGCACGCATTCAAGGTAGGCTGATTAAAGAAGCTAGTTAAGCTATTGTGGTTTGTTTTGAGCAAAAAACGTTTCCCCAATAAATAGTGCCTCCATACCTTTAAGGCGCGAACCACAACAGTTAGCTCCAAACCATAAGCAAAACATTTCTGTTCATGCTCTTTTAACTTACGAGATTCGTAAGCAATGATCTTGTCATTCTACATTAAAACAACACCTACACCTTCTTTGCACGCATCTATGCAAACTATAAAATCTTCTTCAGGATCTGCTATCTTTAATACCGAAGCTGTGGTAAGTAATTGCCCTAACTTTTCAAAATTTTCTTGACAGCCTTTGGACCATTTGAAAGTTGTTCCCTTTTTCTATAAGGAGGTAATTGGATAAGCGACTTTAGAAAACCCCCTTATAAACCTTCTATAATAACTCGCAAGACCCATATAAAGGCGTATGTCCACCACATTGGCTGGGACAGTCCAGTTCATGATTGTCTTAATTTTCTCTGGATCAACCGCTATACCATTAGAGGATATGACATGTCTGAGATATTGGATCTAATCCTTAAAGAAGTCACACTTGCTGAATTTGGCGAAGATTTGGTTTTCTGTTAAAGTTTGTAACACTATCCGAAGGTGTTCTTTATGTTCCTCAATAATTCTGGAATAAATATAAATGTCATCAATAAATATAAGAACGAATTTATCGAGATAAGGATGGAAAACCCCATTCATCATACTCATGAATGTTGCGGGAGCGTTAGTGAGTCCAAATGACAAGACTACAAATTCGTAGTGGACATAACGTGTTCTAAATGAAGTCTTGTATATGTCTTCGTCCTTAATTCGAATCTGATGATATCGGATCTTAAACCAATTTTTGAAAATACCACCACTCCTTTAACCTAATCAAGGAGGTCATCAATTCAGGGTAAGGGATACTTATTCTTAATGGTTAACTTGTTCAGTTGTCCGAAATTAATGCATAACTGCGAAGTACCATCCTTCTTCCTTACGAACAAAACCGGGGCTCCCCAAGGGGATACACTGGGTCAGATATACCCTTTATTTATCAGCTCCTGTGGCTGTATTTTTAGTCCGGTGAACTCAGAAACACTCATTTTGTAGGGAGATTTGGAAACCGGGCAGCTCTCGAGACTAATGCTATGGTAAAATCAAGGTTCCTCTTGGGTGGTAGTCCGGGAATATCTTTTGGAAACACGTCTTTAAATTCTTGGATTACCAATATTTTGTCCAAGACTGACATTTTATCTTTGGAGTTTGTATACCCCACATGAACTGCATAGATTTGACAGCCTTTATGCATACATTTCGCTAGTTGGTGGGTTGTAACAGGTTGTAACTTGACTTCTATTTTAACACCCTGAATTTCTATTATGGTACCATCATTTGAAAGAAAATCAATGGTCTTATCCTTACAATTTACTAAGGCCCATTGCTGTTCCAACCAGTCCATGCCTATCAGGACAGCATAGGAACCTAATGGTAGTATATTTAAAATTGTCCTAATCTGTTGTCTTTCTAGTTTTATTTCACAACCTTCTACTTTCGTACTGACTCTTCTTTTTGCACCTGTGGCTAGTTGAACCAGCCACAGGTTCCTAAATTTTGAACTTTTTAGGTGGCATATATCAACTATTCTGGGATTGACATAGCTCAAGCTAGCACCTGGATCTATTAAAATGGAAACATGATGATTGGATATTTTACCTTCGAGTTCCACCATTGAGGGTTGATAATCTGCGTGGCGATCTTCTAATGTTGCGTTAATCTGAGGTATTCTTCGTGCCATATCAACGACAGTAGAAGATTCGTGAACATTTGCAACATGTTCCACTCTCCCTCTATGAGGACAATTCTTGTAGTAATGAGGTTCCCCACATCCCCAACACTGCAAAGGAGGTTTGGGAATATGACTAGTTTCCAACTTACTTGACGCTTCATTTTGTTTTATTTCGTTCTGAGGTCTGTACCTCTACTGATTTCGGTTAGCAGATCCATTTGGTCCCTTTTGTCCTAGATATCTGGTACCCGTATTCTTCATGTTCTTATTATTTGTAAAAAAATTCTACCCTTTCTTACTTGGCCAACTTTTATTAACTTCACCCTTCTGTTTCATTTGTTTGTAGCAGATCCAAGCTTTTTGGACTGCTTCATCCATCGTTTTTGGATTATCAAACTCCAATTTCTCCTTCATGAAGGTAGACAAGTTGTTGATAAAGCGCTGGACTTTAGCTTTTTCTTCACGAATGTAGGGAACATATCTTAATAGTGAGGTGAGGTTGGTTGTACATTCATCCATATTCTGTTGTCCTAGTTTCAAGTCATGAAACTCTCTTTCTTTATCGTCGTAGAATCGCTCAGTCAAATATCTATCCTTGAAATGCCTTTGAAATTGTTCCCAGGTGACCTCCTACTCATTAATTTATTTAACTGTTTTTATTTCTTCCAACCACAGGGTGGCCTTGCCTTGCAACTGATAAATTGCTAACCTTTCCCTCAAATTGTCATCATATTCATATATTTGGAAATATTTATGCATATTAATTAACCATGCCTCAGCCGCTTCTTCTGCCTCATCGTTATAGATCGGTGGTTTGATCTTCTTGAACTCTCCTTGAAGTTCTTTCTTCTACCATTTTAATCCCTTTTTACTGGAGACATTATCCGATTCTTCCTCATTATCAGTTTGCCCCTCTTCAGACTCCGGACGTTCCTCTTGCTGTCTGCGAGATTCCTTCTTGTTATCTTCTCCTTGACTTGGGTCTAGATTCCTCTGATTTTGTCTATCTGACAGACATTTCATAATCTTTTCTTGTTCCAAACGAAATCTTTCGTTATCCTATCGCAGACTTGGCATCTCTGTTCGTAACTTCTGCACTGTTTCTAATAAAACATCATTGGTACTTGCATTTTCTTCTCCCAGTTGTACCCATACTTTTGGGTTACGCCCTGCAGTTCCACCGGAAGGGGTGGATCCTACTCCTTGTCTCATATTGCGTCCGTTTCTCCTCTGTGCATAATAACTATTTTGTTATTTCTAAGATCATTCATTCAAGCCTCAGTGTAGTAACCTGAAGGCTCTGATACCAATTGTAACACCTACTCATTAATTAATAATGTGCATAGATAATTATAACAAAAAAAATTGTTTCACCTAGTATATGTGATTAGAACTCTGGTTCTTCACTAATAAATTTGGCATATTCTTTTGAATGGAATAATCTTGATGTGTAGGTTTTCACTTTAATACACAGTGTTGGATTATACCTACTACTAGTCTGTAGGTAGAACTTATTCTACATTTCTACCCGGAAATGGCAGTGTAACCAAATTCACTCATAAAATTTCTTGTTTATATATTTGTTCTTATTTTTTGACAGAAAAGGTTATTTCATAAATCATTTGGTTGTATAGTTTTACTCATGCACAGATTCTTGATTTGGTAAACGTAGTTATCATGCTCAGGCAGCAGAGGTTGTGTCGTCCTACGCCTTTTGATATTTATGCTGGAATATAGTAACCTGTAGGCATTACTACAAACTAGATAACTATATTAACTATTCATAAGTACATGAATCACAATGATAGTCTGCAATTCAAGGCTATCTTTCTCATTCCATTCACTTCATGCTATAGATGAAAATAGAGAAACATGCAATCATGAGTGCCATTTAAATTCATTTTCTACATAGACAATGTTAGCAAGTTTACATTCTTATTTATCTACCTAAGTTCCTTCAGATAGCAAATTATAAACACAAACATGCATATACACTTATCTGCCATTGAAAGTCTAATTCACTGTTAGATGAACTTCTCCACCCTTCCAATGAGAATTTGGGAATTACGTCCAATATTCTTCCCCCAAGCTCCTCTTTATCCCTCCGATCAGTTTTCTTCAAGATAACAGTTCTATTGCTTCGGCCTCAGGACTCTAGGTGCAGCCCGCAAAATGAATGTTCTTCCTCCAAGGAAGTCTCTCTCAAGGGTTTTTCCCACTAAAACTCTGTTCAGCTCAAGAAATCATTTCTTTCTTCTCTCAACCCCCCTTCCTCCTTCTCTCTTCCTTCTTGTAAGAGAAAGACAAGTAAGGAATAACTGCTTCTTAACTGATAACTGTCGGGTGAAAAGAGAATCACTGAGATTCATCAATAATTCTTTAGATCTTTCATAGAGACAATGTTAATATTTCTAAAACTTCACTTATCTAAACTCAAAACTAATAACACCACAAAACCAACTTGTTTATCTGTTTAACTCAACCGTAATAGTGAAAACAAGAAAATATCCATAAAATAACTTAAAGTTCTGAGGATGTCACATAGTACGATGTGTCCGAGTTCAAGACGAGCAATAAGGTGATTTGAACTGGTAACCCTTCCAAGGGCAAAGAGGTGGGATGCTTTGGATATGTCACTTGTAACTTTCGCAAAAGAAGAATGGCAGAGAAGGTGATGGACAATTTTCAAGAAATCAGGAATAGTGGAGTGGCCAATCTCCTACCAAACGCTCGATTTGCCTAACTTTTCCACGCCGATTTTAGTGAGCCCTCTTTTTCCACCCACCAACTCAAATTGACAATGTACACTCAAACATTTTGTTTATTTTGTTGAAGACTTTCCTTTAGTGATGACTCTAGATGCAAGGGTACTAGTCCAAAATCTAGATTTCATTAATATAAAATTTCTTACTTTTTTTCGTTCAAAATAATAATAATAATTATTATCATTAATAATTTCAAAAACAATAATTTTAAAGTTAAATAAATATTATAACATTAATAATCATTAATTCAAGAAAACATTAACAATCATTATTCAGAAAACATTAACGAGAATCTCAAATGATTATACAAAAATATTAAACAAAACTCAATAATAACAATAGTAAAAAAATCAAATTATTCTATAAAATATAAATAATATTCGATAATAATAAAATATAATAAAATGAAAATTATTTTATAATAATAATTAGCAAATTTTATTACTTATTATTATCATAAAAAAAATATGATATCTGATTACATTTTAAAATCCATTAATAAAAATATATTTTTAATAATTGCTAATAATAAAAAAAAAAAAAAAAAAAAAAAAACAAAAACCAAAAAAAAAACTTTTAATTTAAATAATCATTATTCAAGAGAACCATAATACTATCAAAAGTCCAATAACAAAAAGACACGGTATGGGATTGAAATATTTTATATAATTCAAATAATATTGAATAAAAGTAAGTGAAATGTATGAGCTCAAAATTGCTCAATTAAAATCAAATAACAGTTAGTTTTTTTTTGTTACCCACCACTATCACAAAAGGAAAGGCTATGGCTAATATTTAGTTTATTTATTACTTACCATTATCATAAAAGGAAAGTGTATAATATCAAAATTACCGCACAAAATTCTAATTATTACCTACCATTATCATTAGAATTTACCTACCATTATCATTGGTTAATCTTCCACCTACCCATTGTACACCACTTTCACCCTTATCAACACATATTATTCTTGGCATGTGAGTGTGCTCACAATGGCGAGCCATATTTCCCATGCTATCGGGCTATGCTTACAGTTCGATTTCGGCTCTACCAAAATCGAAAGGTGGGCATGTACACTCGCCGTTCATTAATGGCCCGATAGCATGGGATTTATTGGTCCCTCACAAATGGCTCTGCTCTTTTTTTTCCAAGTTTGTTGGTGAGGAAGTTTTAACAGAGTAACAAAAATACATTTCATACCAAACCAACCATGAATTCATAAAATATACCCAACGGGCGAGGCTGACAACCCTGTACCAAACCTGGTCTGTTATTGCATTTCCCTTTTGGCAAAATTTTGCAGAACATCAACGATAATATTGTTCAACAAACGGACGAAACTATCCGAAATTACAGCTGCAAACTAAAATTCTATTTTGGCCGTACAGCTCAAGGTACTAAATCTTGATTTCAAGATCCAGAAGACCATGAATACCATGCTTATAATTATTTCTCAGTATATGGAGTCATTAATGCAGTTTGGTCATGAATCCCATGGTTTTTTTAGTTATTTCTCAGTGTAATGGAGTCATTAATGCATGATGATGATCACATTGATAGGTATAACAAATGAAAACTGAACGTGGATTGTGATGGGACATAAAGAAGCAATAGTCATACAATTTGAGAACCGCAATAATATATTGCAACGCATCATAGAATCTTAATCACACGTATTTCTCTTTTCCGTAATCCATAATTTGACAGGATGTCGCAATGAAACTTTAAAAAATTGACAATGAAATTATGGATTTCTAGGTATAATTTCATTCAAACCACTCCATGCTGCAATTACAATTTAAACCATTAAAACTTATATTATATAATCGTCAGAAGTCAAGTTGTCCCAATGACAACTTGCCATGGATTTATGAAAACAAATTGCCATGGATTCATCAAACAAATTGCACGGTGGAGCATTTCTGCAAGCCTTGATTTATCAAACCTTGTTTAAATTTTGTACCTTCTATTTTATTT
Organism: Pinus taeda; assembly: GCA_000404065.3. Classification (NCBI taxonomy): domain Eukaryota; kingdom Viridiplantae; phylum Streptophyta; class Pinopsida; order Pinales; family Pinaceae; genus Pinus; species Pinus taeda. Next base: position 119,629 of record APFE031124903.1, read on the forward strand.
TTTTACAGGTTACGGTGAAAGATATGGGATGCAACCAAAGATAAAACTCGTTGTCGTCTTCGATTTTTAAACGAGGTTTGCATTTCGTAATTTTGAATATCCCTGCTACTCAATAGGTTTAAATTCAAAATAGATAAAGGCATTTCTTTCATTGTTATTAATTACAATATTATCATTTTGAAAAGGAATATTATGTATGATCAAAGAGCTATGATAAAAGAGTTAAGGTTAACTTAGGTTTAGGAAATCTATCATTAAAGTTTATGAGATTTATTAAACTAGTTTATTTTTTAGAATTATTCTTGAAGTGTTATAATAACAAATTTGATTTTTTTATATTTTTATTTATTTATTTTTTTTTTAAGGGGTTTTTGTGACATGTGACCCTTCTCATCCAGCGTATGTTTCTACTATGTTTTTTATGTATGACATTTGCTTCCGTTGGAATAAGCTCAATGTATTTTTATTATATGTTTATAATATATATTATGCTTTTTTCGTACAAAAAAGGAAAAGGAAAAGATTTGATCTTTTTATTGTTTAGTTGATTTTAGAAAAGTTTTTGTCATGATTTTTAAATGACATAAAGGTGTATGCCAATGTTAATGGTTGAAAGAAATATGGAAAATTAAGTAAAGGTGTACCTTGTTCCTTTTTTTGACATATATAATGATAATACCAACAAAACAAATATCATAAATGGATTATATATAATACTTTTATATATAACAATAATAAAGTGAAGAAAGTTCCTTAGTACAAATATTTTGGAATTTATATCTATTTCTCAACTAGAACTATAACATTCCCATAATGGATAAATGAAGTATGAAAGTCTCATAATGAGATTGAAAATAATCAATAAATCCTCAGATATGGGATTAAAAAAAATATTTTTAACACTATTATTTTACATGAATGTGAAGATTGGGGTTGCAATATCTCTATATAATAGTGGGGAGAATTTATAACCTACTATCTCAAAATTAAAATAAATACACAATATTCTTTCCTCATCTTCTAAACAAGTCTTTCCCCATTGAAAACATGGTGGTATTTAGGTATATATGTATAAGAGAATAAGTTAAACAACACGGAAGACAATATGCCCAAAGAGTGATGGTGGAACTGGATACTTATTTGGCTAGGCTATTTAGGGATAAAAGGGAAGGAATTTTGTGAAATATAGATAATAATAATAATAATAATATAATATTTTATCTATAATTTATGAAAGTGATAAAATTAAAAAAACAAACACAAATTAAGAAATAAATATTACTAAATAAGAATACATTTCATGAAAACTAATAGACCATTTCACATAATACTATGAATGAAAAAGATTAATCATATTTTTAAAAATTAAATTTAAATTTCAAAATATTTTTAATAAACAAATACGTTGAAAATTTCATATTTTTTATAAAAAAAAATTAAAAATATGAAATCTAATACATATTATTCTTTCACATCAACAATTTTAATTTATAATAAGTGGCATTCACATTCCAAATAAATTGAAGCTTAAAAGAAATTGAGATTATTTTAATTTATTAATAAGCATCCTTTCCTAGGTTGCATCCTACCGGGCTTCTGTGTGAAAAAAAGGATCACCACGAGAAACTTTAAAACAGAAAAAGAATATGATTTGTGAAAAATGTAGTTCCTTTTGAATTTTTCTAATATCCTTTAAATTAATAAGGGTTCACCGGTTAGTCTGTTTTTGTCGAGGATCGTTGCAAGGGTTCAATGCTAAGCCTGGCTATTATTTAAGGTTTGTCGAGGATCGTTGTAATATTAGATAGATAGAAAGTTTATTAATTTTGTTTTTAATTTTTTTCTTTTAATGTGCAGTGAATATAAAGGCTTCTGGTTGTTTTTAATGCGCAGTGATAATAGTTTTTTTTTTTTTTTTTTTTTTTTTTAAATGTTCAATGATAATAGTGTGTTTTGATAATGTTTTTTAAAAAGCAGTTAAATGAGTAAGTTAAGTGAAAATAAAATTTTATGTATGAAGTAAAAATATAATTAAATTTATATATATATATATATATAATTTTTTAAAACATTTTAATATAAATTTGATGAGATAGAAGTAGTATTTTTTTTAAATAAATAATAATTAATAATAATAGTAATATTTAATTTAATAATAAATAATAATAATAATAATTTTTTTTTAATTCAAAAACATTCCATCTCACCATCAAAATTAAAAAACAATTACTCTTCACAATAAAAGATATTCGCAATTTGATGCCAACTACTTTAATTTTTTTTGAAAAATAATAAAACATAAATTTATTATATTTATTATTTACTAATAATAGTAGTAATAATGATAATTTAATTTAATTCAAGACCACTTCATCTCACCCCAAAAAAAAACTACTCTCATCAATAAAAAGTATCCACAATTTGGAACCAACAATCTTAAGAACAATCTTAAGTTTTTTTGAACAATGCTCATTATTATGAAAAATAAGGTATAGCCAATTTTGAATAAATCAGTACGAGCTCAATTAGCACAAACACCAAAATTTATAAGTAATAATAAGAGTTATCTATTTTATATTTTGTTTTAATATAATATTTAGATAACATATAAAATTAGGTTACAAACACAATTAACACAAACACAAAATGTATAAGTAATAAAGAGTTATGTAACTTCTATTTTGTTTAATTAATATTAGATAACATATAAAGTAGGAATTTACAAATAAGCAATAAAGTTACTCAAACTTATATTATCAAAAATAATTAAAAGATAATATCAATAGCATAATATATTGACTATGAGACAATAATATAATAATTAATTTATAGTAAGCTGATTGAAATCTATAAGTAATAATAACAGTTATTTATCTTATATTTTGTTTTAATATAATATCAGATAACATATAAAATTAAGAATTTACAAATGAGACAAACAAAGTCACTCAAACTTATATTATTATAATAATTATAAAGATAAAATTATCCTATAGTATAATATATTGACTATGAAACAAATAATTATATAATAATTAATTTATAGTAAGTTGACTGAAATCTCTATGTAATAATAACAATTATTTTAATATAATTTCAGATAACATATAAACTTAGGAATTTACAAATGAGGCAAACAAAGTCACTCAAACTCAAACTTATATTATGAAATAAATAATAAAGATAAAAAAAACTATTAATATATATAATATATTGATTAGGAAAAATATTGTATATAATAATTATTTTATAGTAATTTAAATGAAATATCTTGCCAAGTAAATTTAGCGTTATTTTTTGGAAAATTTTGATTTGTGTTATTTAAACTGGTTTTTAATTGTATATATAGATTCAATACCGTGAAAACCCCTAGGGCATTTTTATTGTGCAAGGGTTACCCATCAAGCTTGTGATTTCAATAAATTCCTGCTGCATTTTAGAGAAACTAGGCTAGAAAACCCTACCAGAAAAACTTTCAGAAAATATTACTAAAAACAATTAGGAAAATAAATAAAATTAGAAAAATCTATAATTAGAAATAAACCTTTTAGGCTGAAGATAATTTTTTTCAATTTTGATTAGTATAGAAGATATTTTTTCCCACTTTTGATTAGTATAGAAGAATAATGAATAGAAATAAATATTTATATTTTAGAGAATTTAATATTAAAATAAATTTAAAACTGAAGTGAATATAATAATCAGGAGTTAGTTAAAATCGATCTAATCTCGGCCTGGAGTATGCTGTAAAACTGCTTCTGCTTGGCTAAGAGCTCATTTTCCTCGACGTAAGGAAACAAGTTAACGGCCCAAGACCCAGAGGCATCTGGCAGGAGTGAAACCCTGCTCCCTTACGCACCACCAACAGGTTATTACAAGTGGCGTGGTTTTCCTTGATAACAGTGATGAGTCAAACCGACATTCGTGGATAGCAGCCAGAGATGACTGTCCTCACTGTTGGTTTGACACCTGAATTTGATAAGTATTGCCACCTTCACAAAAAAAAAACTACACTGTTTTTTAAATAAATTTGCTCTAACAACCCACTGTCAGATTGAGTGAACTTGGTTCTAATTCAATCAAAATAAATGTCGACTCTGAATTTCAACATCTAATCGACGCTGTTTTTTTAAATAAATTTGCTCTAACAACCCACCGTCAGATTGAGTGAACTTGGTGCTAATTCAATCAGAATAAATGTCGACTCTCAATTTCAACTGCCTCTACGGCCTTATTCAATAGAATTCCCGTAGCAATCATGGAACGTATGTTTCGATAAGAAAGGGCCATTAATGTTCACGGGTATTAACACTGAAGGACCAGAACGTGCGAGGCCTTGCTTGTACGAAAAATCTTAGTGCTTTTATTCCAATTTGATCTGACTACTCACTCTGTGATTGAGTGTTATGGTGACGCTCGTATCAAAATAAATGCTAACCTTAAATTTTCAGTTGCCTCTGGATTAGCCATATTCGGCAGAAGAAGAAAGAAACATTAAAAGTCTTAAAGCACGATACCAAATTTTAAGACTTTAGACATTTGACATCCGAAGCTGTGCTTTGAAAAGTTTACAAAATTGAGTAAAGGAATGTATAAATAAATGTGTGGTAGTCTAAAAATTATGTTTTTTTGTTGGAAAAATTATGGAAATTTTATATTTTAAAAAATTTGGTAGATATTTTTGTAAATCTAAATAAAAGCTCTTAAAATTCATAATTTTAGGTGCCTTAAATGTTTTTGATGGCTTTGAATCATTTCCACCATCAAAAAACATGATTCAAACACTTCATCTACAAGGTTTTTTGAAATTTTTTTGCCCCAATTCTTGCCACTTTTGGCCATATGGGCAATTCCCACCTCCCTAGATTTTATTTTATAGGTTTGTGAATCCATAGGCTTTATTTTATAGGTTTGTGAAGGATTTTGTGAATTTTAAAAGATGGGAAAGGTGTTTATGTCATCTCTTATTTTTGTGGGACTCCGTATATTGGTGACACTCACTGCTGAATTAATTAGAGGATTCTTGAGTATGCAACTTACATCAAACATGGAATGTCCAACTTCTCCGCTTTGGCATGAGGAAAAGACAAAACAACACAAACATGGAATGTCTCGCTTCTCCACTTTGGCATGCAAAAAAGACAAAACAACACATCTGCATTGAAGAGGAGAGGGTCATTGCAAGGATTCATCATTTTCATCACCATGAGTTTAGGGAGGCCTTAGAAATTGAAAAGAGGCATATCAATTTGAACAGAGGATGTTTGGAATATTAGCAAGTGTTGGATCATGATCCCTATCTTGTATTCCTATGTTTTTTCTAATATTTAATTATTTATTTAATTTATACTATTTTTCACTATTTTTCAGTTTCATTGTTTAGAATAATTATATTTGACCTTTTTATTTTTATTTTGTTTGTTTGGTTGTTTTTTATTATTTTTATCTTTTTTTTTCATTTTCTATTACTATTTTAGTTTTATGGTTTAAAATAGGTAATCGATTTTTTGTTTGTTTATTTTTTATTACCTTTTTCAGTTTGTTGTTTTACAATAATGAACCTTTATTATTACTTTATCTATTTAATTAAAAATAATAATAATATAATAATACTATTTTTATTATTATTTTTATTTTTAAAACTAATTTCCATATATTACGGTCATTTAAATTAAAAAAATAGTTTTATTAATAAATAATTTTTAGTCAAAAACTATTGTTAATTTTGAGCTAAAAAACATATCTCTTCGTCTATAAATCTAATCTCATAGTCTTGCTCTTATCTAACCTGAAATGAATCAAAACTAATTATCAAACAACAACTTAAATTTTTTTTAAGGTGTTTTAACAAAAAATCTCTCAACAATCATAATATAGATCATTAATCAAAAATCATAATTTTGTTAACTTAATGAGAAAAAAAAATAAGAAAAAAATAATGAATTATTTCAACATTCCACCATACTTTATCCAATTCAATATGAAATATTGAAATATCAATTTGCATTTAAACTATATGAGAAAAACATAAGATCACGGCTTCATGTGTTAGCATGTTTCATTTAATAGATATTATATATATATATATATTCATGGCTCAATACAATCCTTATCAATGACAAAAGGTCATAATGGCTTCCTTGCCCTTTTAAATTAAACACTAGAGGACGACAAAAGCCGAAAAAGAGGAGAAATTAATTTGGAGAATAAAGCATACTCCTTTTTTTGAGCTTGGAGGAGACGACAAACCTAGCATACCCACCAAAGGAAGAAGTTATAACGTAACAAAAACCGTATTTGCGTTTCCATTTTCGCAAATGTAAATACTTCACTTGTTTATTCATAGATAGATGGTACATTTCTCTCAAATTTCATGTTCTTTTTTAAACCAACAATATATTAGTGATGGGAGATCAAGACTTCCCTATCACATCAGGACTTCCCTCTCACCTTCAATTTTAATTTAAATAAAAATAACTGAATTTTTTACCAAATGGGCAATATTATTATTAATTATTATTATTATTATTATTATTTTTTTTTTCAGAAAATGTAAAAAAATAGCTAATTAGTGAAATTTCACCCTTAATTTTTTCCCTTAATATACTTTAAAAAGGTATACACTAAGTATTGTATTTCCACTAAGTTAACCTATCTCATAACACCTTTATTTATGAGATATTAAAGAAAACCCCTGATCTCATTATATATTGACTAAAACTTTCCAAAATCCTTTTGTTAAACATCCAAATACATCTTTCTAAAAAAAATAACCATTAATTTTAAAAAATATCCCTTATTTTTACCTAATATTGCTTCTTATACCCCCAATACCTATAATCCCCCTAATCCACATCCCCTCATCCTAATACCTACAATATTTTAATGCTATTTTTTACAATTTGAAAAACCCCTTTATGAATAAACATTGTAAGATATTGGTCAACAAGGTGAAGGTTGACATGCATTGATTGATGCCATTTTCATATCTTGATTAGCATATAAAAGTTGAGAAATTACACCGATCAAAATATATCAACCACATTTACTAATGTGATTGTGTTAGTTGATGACTAGTATGTGGGGAGGATTAATAGACTATGGTTTATATGTTCAAGTATGTTTGATGAGGGTTGAACATGGTTGTCTAAGGTTGATAAGGGTTGACCATGGTTGACTATAGTTGTTAACGATTAACAATGGTTGATAAGGTCAACTATGATTGACAATGTTTGATGATCGTTGACCATGACTGACTAAGAGTAGATGACAATTGACCATGGGTGAGAAGGTTTGACCATGGCCAACTACGATTAAATATGGTTGACCATAGATGACCATGGTAACTACTGTTAACCATTATTGAGCTAGTTTGACTAGGCATGAGCTTGTTTGAGCATGATTGACTATGGGTGAGAATGGTTGATCATGGTTGTCAACATTTAACTAAATATGAATATGGTTGATCATGTTAAATATTGTTACCCATAATGGCCATGGTGGATATGCTTAACCCTTGTTGATTGACCATGGTTGAATATGATTGACTATGGTTGAATTTGGTTATCTATGGTTAAGTTTTAGTTTATGTGGGTTGACTAGAGTTAACTATGGTTGTTGAGGGTTGAACATGGCTAATTATTGTTGATTGTAATTGATCATGGTTAAATAGCATTTACCATGGTTGAAAATGGTTGATTAGGGTTGACAAAGGGTTGATGAGAATGGAACATTGGTGACCATGGTAGACCATAGGAGACAAGGTTTGACCATGGATGACAATGGTAACCATGGTTGACCATTATCAAGCTAGTTTAACCATATGATTGAACATGATTGACTATAATTGAAGTTCTTAACCATGTTTAACCATGGATGAGGTTGTAAGAGCATGGTTGACTGTGGTTGAACTTCTTGACCACATTTTACCATGGATGAGCTTGTAAGAGCATGTTTGCCTATGGGTGAACATGGTTGACAATGTTTTATATACACGAATATGATGGAGCATGTTAATTATGCTTGAAAAAGTGGTCAATTATGGTTATCCATGGAAGATGATGACAACCTTGGTTGACTACTATTGAGTTGATTCAAACATGGTTGCATAAATCGACTATGGTTGAACTTGTCGACCATGTTTAACCATGGTTGAGTATCGTCAACTAACAATGATTATGGGTGAACATAGTTGACCATGGTTGTGAACCTTTAATTATAGATAGATATGGTTGACCATGTTTAACCATGTTGGGCATTGTTGACTATGGCAAACCATGTTGTGCTTTGTTGATTGTTGGTGAAAATGTAGACCATTGTTGAGCATGGTTTACCCAAGTGTGATGACATTGATGTTCATGACATTATGACAATGAATGTTGTTTATCACATTGTGACTATGTTTATTTTTGGCACATCACAAAGTCATTTGTTATTTATCACATTATGGTGACATTTATTGTTTAACAAATTGTGATGCAATTTAGCATGCGATGTTATTTTTTCTTTGGCACTTTACAACGTTGTTTTGTTCATTACATTATGACATTGCTTATTATTCATCACATTAGGAGGTTATTTGTTGTTCATCACACTATGATGTCATTTTTTCATTAAAACGTTGTAGCATCGTTTATTATTTATCCCTCTAAGAAGCCATTTCTTTTTTTCCACATTGCAAGATTGTCTCTTATTTGTCACATTGTGATGTTGTTTGTGGGTCAAATTGCAACATTTTCTTTTTTAAATCACATTACAACATTGTTTGTTGGGCATCACATTATGATGATGCAATGTGATATCAATTGTTGTTCATCACATTGTGACATCAATTTGTTTGTCACATTGTGAGATTGATTCTTTTTGTCAATATTTAACTATAGATAATTATGGTCGACCATAATTGACCATGATGCCCAATGTAACTATGGTTCACCATGGGATCCACTTTGGCTATGGTTGAACGAGATCCCCATGTTGATTATGGGTAGCTATAGTTGACCATGTTGACTATGTGACATCATACTTTTGTACAATTACGACATTGTTGTAGTTTTTCATGTTGTGATGACATTTGTTATTCGTCACAATGTGAAATTATTTGTTTTTCGTCATATTGTGAACAACATTAAAGTTATATAAAATTAAATTAATATAAAACTTATGTTTATAAATATAACATAGTTAATAATGTTATAAGTAGTTATAAAGTTTATTTATTTATACTCTTTTAACTAGGTTCAGCCTAGGTCAGGGTGATCCCCAATGTTGGATGGAAGAATTATCTACCAACTAGTGGGATTCTATCACCAAGGTTGTGTTAAGCTAGGCCAAGCTTGGATGCCCATTGAGATTGTTTAATTCCCCCAAAGGTAGCTCTCACCCTCAACTCCTCCCCATGAGATTTGAACATGTGACTTAGTGGGGACTAGACTCTATATAAACCAATTAGTTTTCACCTTATGTGTACATCATATTTATAAGGTTATACTAAAAGTTAAATATGGAAAAAATGAAATATTATATAATATTAAAACAATATGAAGTATTAAATTTATTATATAAATTTATTAACTTTAATGGATGTATAATTTCCTATCTTATGTTGACTATGGTTTATGGACATTTTTGCCTATGGTTGATTATGAGAATGTTGAACATGATGCTCATAGTGACTATGGTTCAACATGGAAACTTTACTGACTATGATTAACTATGGAAACATATGTTAATGTATATATAAATTTATTTATGTATAAGTACTATGTTAATGTATTATTATTAGCAATGTATTAATTTATGAATATAGAAGTTATATTTTATAATAAGTTATTAATGTTAAATTAAAATTAATTATTAGATTACTATAATTAAATAAATTATTATAATTGAGAAATTATAAAAAATTATAATATAAAGATAGATTAAAATAATATTAAATAAATAGAAAATTTTATAATATTGTTAAATGTGTATTATTAAATTATTATAATATATTATTAATTTTAATAGAAATTAAAATTATTAGATAAATAAAACTATATTATTATAAATTAGGTAATATATGTTTCTTCTTTGTTTGTTGCAGGAGAATTTTACATTTGTATGAAATATGAGGCAATTTAGTATAGTTATTTTATTGCAATTTATAATATATTTTATATCATATTTATTTAAATGTGATTTTGTTTGTTAAGGTTTTTGTGGTTTTTAGGTTTGACTTATGGCTTGAGGAGTTGTGACCCGCAGTGTCATGCCCCTACCCTAGTGGTAGTTTTTCAATCGCATGAAGCAGGGTGCAACACCACCACTGTTTTCTTTTTAACAATACTCACAAGTGTGGACTATGCCTAACATTCCATACTTTGTTTATTTTTCACTTTCCAATTATATCTTTCGTAACCACAACAGAAAACATACATTCATAAAACTTTCATCATCATTATTATTTCAACACAAGTGTACAATGAATAAATAATGGAAGGTGAAACTCCCTGAAGTATGAGTTTGCCCACAATAATAATGACAATATCAATTTACATAAAATTAATAGTCAGAGAGGAACCCAAGTTCCAACTCTCAAAATGAGTCAATCTTACAAACTCGACCTGCACCACTGTGTAGCTTTACCCGAATTGTCATTCGGTGCGCCTGCCCTTCACCGGGTCGAGCCGCACTATCCACCGGACAGAGGTGCCCACAGGCCACCCTCCACCGTTCACCATTCAGCATGACTCTTCGTCGTTCGCTCGCACCTATCGTTCAGCCGAAATCGTGTAGCGCTGCTCGGTCGTGTCGCCCACCCGAGGCACACCCCACGACCTTCCTACACCATGCCAACCCAACTCTGTGCCCAAACTTCATTTCACCCAACTCGTGGGTCGCCCGCTTGTTTCACTCATGGCGCTACTGCCTGCTCGCTGAAATACCGTGTTAACCAACTTGCAGTTGCCTGTCATTCACTCGGGGTGCTCCTGCCTGCTCGTTGATCAGCCCGCATGCACGAGCTGCAGGCGCACCGCACGCTCGACGTGTCGCCCCGCCCCAGCTTGTCGTGCGCACTTCATTCAGCTTTTCACACTTAGTGTGCGCCCAACCCGATGACCTGCGTTCCACCACCCGCCCGACCTCCAGTTATGCCACTTGCCTGACCTGCAATTATGCCGCTCGTCTGACCTGCGTTCAACCCGCCGACTCACCCTGTGGTTACGCTGCCCACTCACCCTACGGATCCACACGACTGCACTTTGCCTCGGCTCCATGCTTCAGCCTGACCGCTGCCTGCACTTCACCCTTCTTGCTATTTCGACCAAGTCTGCAGCTTGCACCTCTTACTTGCTCCTTTATGACTTGAAGATTTCACTTGATGCTTTCTCCACCAAACTACTCACTAATATATATGGCCGCCCGCCCATGGTAGGGGCTTCGACCACTGTTAAGCCGACCCTCCATTCCACCGTTTTGTCGTTCTTAACATCATCCCAGGGTGTGGGGCGCCCATGTGTGGGACCGCCCACCCATTTAAACTCACCACAGCCAACATTTAGTCAATTTCGCCAACATGAATTTTGTGCGATGTTTCAACTCATTCGGTTAGCCTGACTCATCATTCGGACATGCCCCTTGAATCGCCGGTTATGTGCAACCAGCTCGTCTCACTCTTTGCATGCCTACTTTAAAGTGACATGGGATCATATCCGACTTCGGCCACACCAACCTTAAGTTGACTGAGATTTTTTAGCATATCTTCTCCCCCTAGCACAAGGCACAACCACCCCATGAGGTTTGATTCTAGATCGCTTTACTAATGAGACCCATCCTCAACCCACTATGCTAATAAGAGTTGACTATTTAAATGTAAATTAAAAAAGTATATATATTTATTTAAAAAAAATAAAATACATATAAATTAATTTTTTTTCAAATATTTTTTCAATAAAATACAAATTTAAAAATATATAGCTTTTATATTAAACGAAAATGTAATTTTAGTAAAAAGATATAATGAACTCACGGGTAGTCTAATGAGGCGGAGGAGTTGCCCGAAAAGTTATGGAAATTCTAGTCATATTTAGGGAAAATCCGGCCAGGATTTTGTAAATCCAAGTTATAGTTGTTAAACTTCAAAATTTTAGGTGTCTTAGACGTTTTTGATGGTATTGAATCCATTTCCACTCTCAAAAACACAATTCAAACAGTGCATCTACAAGTTTTTTTGAATTTATTTTACCTAGATTCTGGCCACTTTTAGCTATCCGGGCAATTCCTCTGCCTTGTTAGACGACTCCATGAACTCATACTATTTCCAAAATAAACTCGAATTGCATTATTTTTGTAACACCCGACTATTAATTTTCATGCCACATAAATTATGGACTTTGTGCATATTAAACCGTCAAACATGTGAATGCATTCTTAGAATCTTTTATGTCCTCACCGAATAGTTATATTCATATATTACAATTAGTAGTTTAGTTTTTTTGGTTGGGTTAACAGGGCTATTTAATATATATAATATAATATATATATGTGGGGTTTATTTTTAAATTGAAAGATGATATATATAGAAAGGTTATATTTTATATTTATTTATATAGGGATTAAATTAAATAAAATTTAATCTTAATTTTGTAGTTAATTAATTTTTAACTATTTGAACAATGATATATTTTAGATGTCAAAAAAATCATAACTTATTTTATATTATACTTGTTCATATAACATTATTTAATAAATGAATTTTATTAAAATGAGAAAAACAAAATAATGATTTTAAAAATAAATCTCAGCGTTTAATTTGTTTATACTACTAAAAATATTCTAGAATATTTTATGGAGGTTAAATCCCTACCTTCCATCTAATACTTATCAATAATTAAATTAAGATTATGGAAGCCCTTTTCCAAAATAAGCATGTTGATTGACACAATTAACAAGTGTTGCATGCAAAATTAATCATATCTAAAAGTTAAAAACATATAATGAATAGTCATATTAAGTACACTTTATCAAAATTTAAATTTTATGGAAAGAAATTTATGTAAATAGTTATCAATATAAATTAGGTATTGACACCATTATAATAATTGAATATATTCATACGATCTCATCTCATATAATTAGATGCTAAAGTAGCCATATAAATAAATCACTGGTAAATGCAATAGGTTTCAAAACACTTACCTTATGATACATCTCACAATGCAATTTTTAACATAAAAATAATAAATTATAACTTTTTATTATTGTTGTGTTATTATTATTATTATTATTATTGAAGTAATATATGAGTTAAACATATATACAACACTTACCTTATGATACATCTCACATTGCAATATTTAACAAATTTAACAAATATAATAAATTATAACATTTTATTAGCATTGTTGTTATTATTTATTATTATAAAGTAATATATGAGTTAAACATATATACATTTAAAAAAACATGTAACAATGTTTTTAAAATTAGATATTCATTCCCACTTTATGAAGGAAAATCTTAATTTGCAAATAGGATTTGTTACAATACGATGGGCCAATATCATGGCTTATTAATACCACATGCCCAAGAAACTATAACTCATGTTCATATGACATAATCATATGCTATTTTTATTTATCAAATAATTTGATTAAAAAAATAGAAAATGTATAACTACTTTTGAGATAAATCTGAGCTTTTAGTTTGTGAATACTATAAAATATTCCTTAAAGGTTATATCTTTACTATCCACCTAATAATTATTAATAATTAACATTTTCGATCGAGGGGGGTGATGAGTCTGCAAGATCTAGGCAGTAGATGATGTGTAAAAAAAGTGAAGTAAATGATGTATTTCAATCAACAACAATGCATATGTGTAGGGGGGGCAACATATTTCCCTTGATATCAAGAGATAAGGGAAATTATAAATAAGGAGAAGTAGAAGTTTAGGAAGAACTTGTAGGCAAAAAGATATATGATAGGGAGGTGGAGAAATTGCAATCACTAACAAAAGTGGAAAATAGAAGAATAATTATCAATAAGGAGAAACACAAGTTCAGGGGGAGCATCTCTTTTCCATTGGTGTCAAATGGGGATAAGTTGTAAGCACAAGGAAAATTGCAAATAAGAGATTTCTATAGTATCATAGCAAAATTGGTTAAGGGTTGCTATGAATGAAAAGGGTTGCTATCAATGAAAGGGGGGAATTATTGGAAATATTAGTTTGATTGATGTCAAATATAGGGGGAGCGTACTTATATCCAATATAAAGATTGGAAAATGATTATTGTTGGAAACATTGTTTTTGGATTTTTTATTTCTCATTTGGATATGCTATATTTGAATGCACTTTTACTCCAATTACCTGATCAAATGAAAACATATAATATATGGCTAAAAATATTTCTTTGAGACCTTTCCATATGGAACTCCCTCTAATTTCATAGGAATGGTGAGATATGAAATATTTTTTCAAGATGAAATAATGAAAAATACAAGAAAGACTCATTTTTATACTATATCTTTGAAGGGATTTTTAGTCCAATTCCATAATTCAACTCACAGCATAGGCTATATGGAAGGAGATTTTATTTTGAGATCTTCCAATAGTGTATGGAATTTTGTATAATTCCATAGGAATGATGAGATGTGAAGTATTTCATTAGGATGGCCCATCTAAAGTACAAGCAGGTCAACCCATCCAATTTTACAAGTCAACCACATAAGTGATCATATAAACACTATAAATAAAGGGAATGTGAGCTCATTTTTACATCAATTCATTAAATAACGTATCTAAGGATGCAAGAGGAGTTGAATAATAACTTTTGGGGTGATTCTTGGATTCTAAACGTGGAAGAAAAAATGTGAATGATGGAGTGAACAAGTCATCTTGACATTATATATCTTTTCTTGTGTGATATTTTAGACCATGAAACTTCGAGGGGCTACAGAGAAAATCTTCATGTATCTGTCGTTAAAATATTAGGCATTGGTTTTTTATAATTTCAAAGATACCCCAAAGGATTGTAGGCTTCTTAAATGCCCATAAGATTAGCTTCAAATAGGTCAACTTGGAATTCTCATTATAACCTTTCTTTTGGTATATTTCAAAACTTGAAAGTTGGAGGATATATAGAATATATTTGTGTACATTTGGTTCGAATTTAAGCCTTGATTCATTATAATTTTGGAGATAGGGTGGCGGGAAGTTAGACTCCCTAAATGCTCCTGAAATATTCTTCAAAGATGTCATCTGGGAATTTTCATTATAACTTTTGTTCTGAGATGTTTTAGACCATGAAACTTTGAGGATGTAGAAAAAATATCGTCATGTACCTATGGTTCAATTTTCGTACCTTAATTCACTATAATTTTGGAGATATGATTTGAGGAAGTTAGTGTTCTTGAATATTCATTAAACATGCTTCAAATATTTTAGCTTGTCAGTTTTGCTATAACTTTCATTATGAGATGTTTTTGATAGAGAAATTTGGATGAGATAGAGAATAATATCTAGGCACCTGTGGTATAAATTCTGGAACCAATTTTAAAAAAATGGATACATGACATGCAGTGTAAATTCATTCTTGGGAAGACGTTAAAAGCAAAAAGTTTTGGAAGAAGAAGACTTGGTGAAGAAAGAAGCAACATGTAAACCTCGTGAAAGGAGAAGAAACTAGCAAAGCTAGTGAATACAAAAGAAACAAGTAGACTTGGTGAAAGTAGAAGCAACTAACATACATTGTGAAGAAGAAAACAAGTAGGTTGGTGCCTACAAATATTTGCAACAATGAGGATTGGTGTTTCCTGTAGGATGGTGCCTATAAAAAAGTATAGTGGGTTGATATCTACCATTGGTTTGTGCCAATAAAAAAGAAGAGGGGATTAATGTCTCCTGTAGATTGGTGCCTATAAAGAAGTATAGGGGATTAGTGTCTCTTGTAGATTGGTTCTTAAAAATAAATAGGGGGAGTGGTAAAATTTAAGGTATATTATTGTATAAACTTAGCAAAAGCTCAAAAGGATTAGAGTCTTTGATAACTTATAACAATTACCAAAAATCAATACTATATACGAATAGTAATTACAATATTACCTAGATTTGGGTAGGTATAATAAATATTATATACTAATTATATTATATGTTTAAATTAAACTATACATTAGTTAATTGGTAATATTATAATATATATATTGATTTTTTTATCTTATTATTAATTAGTATTTAATTAGAATTATATATTAATATATAGTTAATAATATATTATTATAACCATAGAGAGAGAAATAGTGGTCTCTTGTAGGTTTGCTCCTACAAAGGAATATGGGGGAGTGAAAATTCAAGGTATAATATTGTATAAACTTAACAAAAACTCAAAAATATTAGAATCTTTCATAGACTTTATAATAATTACCAAAAATAAATTATACATATGGGTAGTAATCACAATATTACCTATATCTGGTAGGTATAATAAATATTATATACTTAGTATATTATATTTTATTTAACTATAAATTAGGTAATTAGTAATATTATAAAATATATGATTTTTATTTTATTATCGATCAATAATAGTTAATTAAAATTATATATTAATATATAATTAATAATGGTTAAAAACTTTAAAAAATCTTATAATAATTACTAAAATAAATTACTACATATGAGTAGTAATTACAATATTACCTATATCTGGAGTATAATAAATAAATAGAGTGATTTTTATTTTTATATCCATCAATAGTTAATTAAAATTATATATTATATATTAATTAATAATTGTTAAAAACTGGAAGACAAACAATATATTCAATAAACTGAGAAACTCTCAGGTGAGGGCTTCCTCTAGAGAGTGCCTCTCATAGAACGCTCTATGCATTCATCATTAATCTCCATGAATAAATAATTTACAAAAAAATAGGGAGGTTAGAACAACTAGATAGAAAATATGAACAAATTCCTAATCTAAGTCTCACACATAACTAATCAACTAACTCACTCCAAGATTACATTTCTCCATTAACTTTAAACCCCCCCTCCATCCCCTCCCCTCCTTAATGTAGAAAGGGTTCACTAGCATTCATAACATCTCCCTAGTTAACTCAAACTTAATTCTTCCAAGAGGCTTAGTAAAAATATCTGCAACATTGTCACAAGTATTACAATATTCAATATGGATTTCCTTTCACTGAACCTTCTCCCTAACAAAGTGAAACTGTGTATCAATATTCTTTCTGTTTTTATGAAACATTGGATTATTTGTAAGTTTTATTGAGCTTTGGTTATCACATCTAATAACAGTTGCATCTTTTTGTTCTTCTTCGGCATCCTGGAGAAGTCTCCTCAACCAAACTACTTCACATGTTGTTGTGCACATTGTTTGATACTCTGATTCTACTTCAGAAAAGGATACCGTGTTCTGCTTCTTGTTTCTCCATGCAATGACCCCAGACTCAATGTTGAATGCATAGTCTGTTATGGATTGTCGGTCATCGCGATTTACGACCTAGTCTGGGTATGAGAAATATGTCAATCTAACATCAAATGAATAAGTATATTTAATACCAAAGTCTAAGGTTCCTTGAAGATACCTTAAGATGCCTTTCGCTGCAGCCCAATGATTCTCAAGAGGCTTTGACATGAATTGGCTCAATATAGTGACTACAAAAGCCAAATCCAGTTTAATTGTAGTCAAGTAAATTAGACTCCCAATCAACTATTTATACAGTGTTGCATCAACCTCCTTTGAACCATCATTATTATGAAGTTTGGTATTCTATTGTAAAGGCATTGATGTTGCTTTGCACTGATCCATTATGAACTTTTTCAATAGACTCATGACATACTTTCCCTGAGACAGAAAAGTCTCGCCAAAATCCCTCCAGACTTCCAGACCCAAACAATAGTGTAACTCTCCGAGGCCTTTCATCTCAAAGACTTGTGACATCTGCTCTTTGATTTCTTTAATGAGTTCATCAACATTTCCTATAATGATAAGATCATCTACATATAAATAAATCAAAACAATTTTCCCCTTTTCATAAAACAAAGTATACATATTATGGTCATTCTTGCTTCTTTTATAACTATGTTGTAGAAAAATGAATCAATTTTATCATACCATGACTTGGGTGCTTATTTTAGTCCATACAATGCTTTTGTCAATCTAGAGACTAAATGTTCCTCCCCTTGTTTAACAAACCCTTTAAGTTGCATTAAATATACTTCTTCTTTTAATCCCCTATTAAAGAACGCAAATTTCACATCTAGCTGGTGTATCCTCCAATTATGTTTGGTAGCTAAGGAAATTAACATTCTAATTGTGTTTAATTTATCTACAAGGGAGAAGGTTTCCTCATAGTCTATGCCTTCTTTCTACAACTACCCCTTTGCAACCAGCCTAGCTTTATATTTGTCTATGCTCCCATCTGCTTTAAATTTAGTCTTATACAACCATTTGCAACATATGGGTTGTTTGCCTTTAGGTAGTTCAACTAGATCCCAAGTTTTGTTTTTCAGTATTGACTCATATTCCTCTTCCATGGCTGCCCTCCATTCACTATATTGACTTTATTACTTATAAATAGAGGGTTCAATGACATTTAACACACTAGTTATAAGAGCATGATCCCTATATCTTATTGGCAACTGAATTTGCCTACATGATCTCCTGAGTGGTGGACTGGATTCAAATCTGTTCTGATCATCCCTTGCTGGACTTGGCCTGCTACCTGCATCTGTACCATCCACGTCTTCCTTTTTATGTTGTTGTTGTTGTTGTTGCTTCTCATGTTTGTCCCTACATCACTTCCATCTTCCACCAGAAAAGTTACGTGCCAATATTCATTGCTTATTTCATGGTTTCCATCATCAACTTGCTCATGGAATACCACATCTCTACTTGTAAACACTTTATTAATAGAGGGATAAAATAATTTATAAGCTTGAAAATTTTTGCAGTACCCAACAAAAATGCATTTAATGGCCTTTGAATCTAGTTTCTTCCTAACCTATTTTGGAACATGAGCAAAAGCTTTGGAGCCAAAAACTCTTAAATGATTAACTGTAGGGTTAAAACCTCATAAATCTTCGAACGGAATTTTAAAATCAAGGATTTTTGTTGGACTCATATTCTTCAAATATACTGCAGTATTTATTTCTTCTGCCCAAAATCCATTAGACAGATTCTTACCTTTTAACATGCTTCGAGCACACTCCACAAGGGTTTTGTTCTTCCTATCTGCAACCTCGTCCCGTTGAGGAGTGTGGGGTACTATGAACTACTGAACTATCCAATGGTCCTTGCAATATTTGATGAAACCACCCTTCTTGTATTTTCCCCCTTCATTCGAGCAGAGAATTTTGATGAGTTTTCTTGTCTGTTTTTCAATCATGCTTCTGAACTCTTTAAAATATTCAAAAGCATGACTCTTCTTTCTGAGGAAATATACCCAAGTAAATCTCGTGCAATCATCAACGAACAATAAGAAATAATAGGCACCTCCTAATGACCTTGTTTGCATCGGCTCACACAAATCAGTGTGCACAAGCTCTAGTATATCTCTCTTCTTTATATTTACATTTGTAGGAAACTCATCTCTATGTATCTTCCCAAGATAACATGCTTCACAATCAATATGAGCATTCTTTAAAACAAGAAGAACATTGACCATACCTCATTTCTAAAGTAACAGCAGGTCATTGAAGTTGATATGACCGAATTTTTTATGCCATAAGTCTTCTTACATTCAGCTTATACAATCCTCACACTCGAATACTTGATGCAATTTGCTTCATACGATCCAACATATATTTAATAACACAATAAGACTTAAAAAAATATACCTTAAGGTTCTGATATGTTATCATAGAAACAAAGACTAGGTTCTTTTTTATTCTGGGTACATACAATACATTTTGAATATGTCTAATATTTCCATCAAGAAAAAAGACAGGGAAATTGCCATACCCTTTGATTTGGTACCCTCTATCATCACCAAGGTAGATATTTGCACCACTGTTGGTTTCTTTAAAATTATCAAACCAATGTTTGTTACCTGTCATGTGAGTGGAAGCTCCTGAGTCCACAAACTAAGTTTCTACCTCATCATGCTCAACAGAGAATGCAGAATCAAATACAAACAATTTGAGATTCTGATTCTGATCTTCATCAACAAAGTGTCGTGCATGGTTCTTATGTCTATGGCGAAATTCATCAAACTTCTTCTCCTGGCAGGTTTTAGTGATGTGATCAACTCTACCACAATAAAATCATTTGGGTCCTGAATCACTTCTGTTTGAGGACACACTTTGAGGTGGTTTTCTTCGTGGTGTACTCCTGCCTTTCTATTCTGCATTTGCCTTCCCTCTAAAGGGATTCTTCTTTGCCATTAGAGCAAGATCCGAACTTTGGGTTTTAGAGTCATCCACATCTCTTCCTCTTGCATCATTATTCGTGTCAATTCTTCGAAATTGGGGGCTTTCTCTCTTTCATTCAAGCTTGTGATAAACATCTAATAGTCACCAGTCATACCATTCATGGTAATTGTGACCAGATCAGTGTTTGACATTGTCTCTCCTATGTCACCCACCTTATCGTTGAGCTCCTTGATTCGAGAGATGAACAAAGCCACTGATTCATTCTACTCCATTTTAATGGAGAGAATCTTGCTTTTCAAAAACAAGCAATTTGTGTTTTTGATCTCATACAGGTCCTTAAGGGTTTTCTAGATGTCATTTTCTGATTTACATTCACGGATGTGGGGGATAATACAATATTTCACTGACAATTTTAACAACACTTTTGCTTTGTTCTCCCTGTTAGCCTCCTGCTACAGCAGGTTACTCATATTTCATGATTGACATTTTTACATGCCAAATATGTCATACTTTGTATGCTGCAATGCTCCATATTTGCTAACAAACCCCAGAGAAAGAGGCCATGAAAGAGCGCTAATTAAAGCTCATATGCTACATTCCAGTTTTGAAGACTTATTCCATTTTTGTAAAATTTTCAGCTAAAGGGAGGTCCAAACAGCTTAATCTTGGTTTCCCTAGGTTTCAATTTCCTGTTTTAGAATATAGAGAATGAATAATCTGTCCAAACAGCTTAATCTTGGCAGATTCTTAGATAGGTAGAGAATCAAAGGAGCCCAACTGCTTAATTTGGGCCCTTGGAAGAAATAAGTGTAGATATAGATAGGAAGACATAAAAAGAAAAAATTGAAAAGTTGGGTCTGCAAGTCTAAGTGCACCCAAACCAAAAAGAAGAAAAAATGTTAGGTAAGTAGGCTGGGTAGGTAATTCTGAGGTTGCAGATTGGTGATTTATGATCAGCTCCACATTTTCAAGTGTTATATTTATCCAGATCACAGCTAGCAGGCAGTCCTCATCTGAAGGACTTCAAACAAAGCATGACTAACTGCCCCTTCTTCCTCTTCCCAAAATCATTCACTAACTTCCCCGAAAGAGGTCAAGATCTACTTGATATCTCTTAGTCTCATCATTTTCCATGTCAATTGCCTTGGTAAAGATCTGCTTTACTCAAGGAATGGCCATTTCCTTTTTTTGGACCATTTTTTCCCTAATAGCCTAAGATTTACATACTTAGCACTTTCTTATCACTTGTCATATTAACTACTAACTGTACTATGTAGCTCCCTATCTATTTCCCATTCCCCTTACTAAAAACTATGGTAATAACTCCCTTATGTATATATCCCCTCCCTCTGGTTGAAAATAACCATAAGTACCCCCAGGAATTGCTCAGTTTATCTGAAACTTGGCAAGAACCCTCATGCTGCCCCTTCAAACCATCTTCTATTGCAACAGACTCCTTCGAAAGCATAAAATTCCTTTCTAGGTTATCGGACCCCTTCCGAGGCCTCATATAATCTTAAAAAGCACACACTCACTCCTTCCGATCGCAATAAACCTTTGCCGATTCCCCCAAAACAGTCTTCCGATCCCTTTTGACCTCCGCCGATGCGATATCGCAGTCGTAGGTCTCAATGCCAATATTGCCCGATTAGAGTTCTCCCCGATGAGTGCTCCGCCGATGCGATATCGCAAGTCGGCAATATCGCAATGTTATATGTCACATATATATGCTCCTTCCCCTTTCTGCCGATGCGATATCGCAAGTCGGCATCGCTAGATCCATCTCCCCAAATACATGCCGCATTCCCTTTTCGCCGATGCGATATTGCTATAGCATCAAAGAGAGTATATCGCATCGCAATAAAGAAAGACATATCATGCCACGCAAGCACCACATCACCCTGCCATGTCGCTCACCGTACCAGGACCCACTGCTGACGTCACCCGCTAGAAAAGAGCGCAAAGGCGAAATCGCAGCTTGGGAAGCCCAGATTCAAAAATAGAGGCAATTTTTGATGAGCGATTAGTGCCTCGGCGCTAATTGCTACAGGAAATAGGCCGAAATGGGGAATCTTTGGGGAATCTTTTTGATTCCGCAGCCGTTTTGTGCCGAAAAAGAGCCGATTTTGCAGTTTTCATCAAAACGGAAGTAGAAGGAAGCCAAATTCAAATGTCATAATGAATCAGGGAGCGGAAGATAGTGCCTCAATCCAATCGCCAAAGAGTATCAGAGGAAATATAAAGCCCATTTAATGTCAAAGAGTATCAGTGTTGCGGCGAAGAGTATCAGCGAAGATCTTAGCAGCGGCCCAAAGCAGGTAAAAATTAAACACCTTCCAGCAAAGTCAAAGAAAAGGGCGAAGCCGCTCAAAGATCTCAAATCACGTTTATTGCACATTTAACTCACACAAGATCAGAACTACAAATCCCAAAGCACAGTTATTCCAGTAGTACTGCATCGAGCCACCAAGGGATACATTACATTCATTTTGATCCAGCTGCCTCTAACACAGTTCAAATAGATATTTACCTGCATTTAATTTAGGCACAGTTTTAAGTTTAGAAAGTTTTTTCCGCAGACCTATTTTAGGTCAGTTGTAATAAATATTTTGAGATATTTACACTATAAAAACAGCCCTGAATACGGTATTAAGGGTTGGTTGGTTGGCCAAGAAGCTATTTTTTAGCTGATTTTGCTCCAGGAGAGACTGGCACTATAATATCTGATAGTTTCTATAATCAAAGACTGCTTCTGAGCTTTTGAGAATGGACTGTCCACTATGTTTGACGGTTGAAGAGTGATCATGGAATTCTCGTGCTGTCACATAACTCAATAAGTGTTTCCAACCTCTGTTTTCCATTAAGTTACCATCTAAACAGCAGAAAAGAAAGATTAGCTTAGAATTTGTTTAATTACACTCTATGCTCAATTTCTGTTGTTTCTTCATGTTTTCCTCTGTTCAGGCATAAATATGAATTCCATATGGCTCATGTTTGCCCTAACCTTATCACGCATGACAGTTATCCAGGGATTCTTCATTGCCCCTAGATAGAGTTCATCCCTTCCCTTTGTTAAGCTGAGTGAGAGATTCTTAAGTGCCTCTCATTCCTTACATTCCATTCATCTTTAGTTTGAAATTTGTTTTACGTGCAGCTATCCTGCTCCATGTTCCTCTTGTGACCAAGAAAACACATTGGAAATCCTGACCCATGACTCCATGCCCAATGGTTTGAAACTTATCACTTCATGAATTGCCTCTCTGCTTGAAAGAATTTTCCTTCCATCAAAACACAAACAAGAACCCCGAACCCAATAACTAACCTAAAATCCTCATCAACAAAGTTAAATCATAAAGAGAGAGCCCTCTCTGATTGCAGGTGGGCTAGAACTTGCAGTCCAAAGATTGGTTAGTGGTTACCTCGCCCATATCCCTTAAGGAGCCAAGGGACAACCTGAGTGATAACATAATGGTGACTCCACTGGGGAATTCCTTAGATAATCTCACAAAACCAGTCCGAAGCTCTGCAGAGGAAGAAACCGACCTTTAAAAGTCTCGGTGGACCTGTGGTCTTAGAAAAATTCCCAAAAAACAGATTAGAAGCTGGCTCCTAAGAAGAAAACGCGTCATACAAGGCCAAATCCAGACCCAAATCGCCTTGCTGCTTTTGAAAATCCGAATTTAATCCCTAAGATCATTAGAAAACAAAAGCAACAAGAAGACCCAACTGTTTCGAGTCCTGAAACAGTCCAGCCAAGCGGTGTTCCAACCCTTGTCAAAGTTCTATTTTAGTCAACCCCAAGTTCCCCTGGTTCAGCATCCCCTTCTCCAAGCAGCTCTTCTACACCTCCATCCTATACTCATACTACCACTACTACTCCTTCTACCCCGGTTGTTCTTGTTATCCCAGTTGCCCCAGTTTTTCCACTTATCCCTGTCAACATGGCTAATAGATATGCACCTTTATAGCTGCCTGCTAATCCCGGGGCTACGCCTCAGGACTACCAGACAAAAATTACCTATTTTGATGGCACGAATTCCTGCACAGCTTTACAGCATACAAAGAAAATGCAGGATTACTTTGAGAGTTATGAAATTGATGATGATAGTGTAAGAATGAAAAATTTTGTCCAAAGTTTGACCGGTGATGTCAGGATCTGGTTCAGAGCACTTACACCCAATTCCATATTAAATCCAGAAGCCTTATACCAAACATTTATTAACAGATGAGAAAAAAAGAAAGACCCCTTACACATACTATCTGAGTATGATACTATTTGAATTATATTCTTAATTTAAATTCACAAAGAAGGAGATGGCCACAATTCCCAATTCCCATGATGGAAGAGGGATTTTTGAAAAATTAACTTGCTTCTCTAGTCATATTCCCACTTAATTCAATACATCTATGTTTCATCAAACTTCAACATTGTAAACATCATGACAAGGCATCAAAACCTCTGGATACTTTCTGTGTATGTCACTGTTAACGACAAAAAAAACATCATATAACAACTGAATAAGAATCTCATTAAAATCTTTTGTTCTATCATCTAAGCAAGTGTAAATCACATGATGAGATGGAAATCACATTATACATAAAATTGAAATGAAGATTCACGACATGATAAGACGGAAATTAGATGACAACAGAACGTGTGTTCACATGTCTACCTTTTTATGTGTGTCTGCCATGATTTTCGTATAATCACAAAGAGAAAATAACTTCAAACATAAGTAAATTAGTGTACATGGTCATGTTTGTATATGATAAGCATTTTGAAGATAATGTTTTGTTTTGCTTCATATGATAAGTATTTTGGAGATGATGTGATGGTGTAAACCATTTTGATTTAGAATAATAAAAAAAATAATAAATATCTAGGTTATGATAATATAAATTATGTATGTGAAAATTAATGGAATGATTTATTGAAATGTGATGTGAAATTTTATAAGTGTTAAAAGTTTTTTATTTTAACTTAAGGTGGATTGGGATTTTTTTTTTTTTTTTAATTGAGAGCCTAGATTGATTCTCAAGGAAATATGCTTAGCACATGCTTTCCCTGAATGCTTATCAATGGTTGTAGTGTGTTAATGAGTTTGTTAGGTTGCATTGAGTTTTAATAAATTTTTAAAATTTTATTTTTGCCATGTGGTTCCCCGCCTACCAATTTTCTAGAGATTTGAGATTATTCCAATTCTAAGAAGTTCCTCCATGATAAGTACCTCATTATTATTGATAACATTCATTTATATAAGAGAAAAATTTATTTAAGAAACTAGTTCAATAGTTTTAATAAATTTTAAAAAATTATATTTGTGCCATAGGTTCCCCACCCACCAATTTCCTAGAGATTTGAGATTATTCTAATTCTTATAAGTTCCTCCATGATTAAGTACCTCATTATTATTTATGACATTCATTTATATATAAGAAAAATTTATTTAGGAAAATGGTCCATTTTACAATAAGATGTGTAATTCCTTTTTTTTTTTCTTCTCAAGTTAAAGTTGACCCATAACTTTTTTTATACATGGTTAATCAGGTAAATGTGTGCATTAGTAAGACATTCTTCATATTGCAATAGTTTTTTTTGGTTATATTTATGAAACCTTGGGTTATATCAACCATATTAATAGTTTTAATGAAATTGTACTAATATAAAGTTGTGTAGCTATAATTGTATATAAATGAAAAAAAATAGTGAGTAATAATTTTTATTGTGTGAAGTTAAAGGACAATAGAAAGAATGATAACTAACGAGTTTAATTTTCTTTCTATCTTGATAAAAAAAAAGTATTGTATGAAAAAATTATTTAGTATTTTTATGTTTTCCATATATTTTATATTTTTAGGTAAATGAAAAAAAAGTCTTTTAAATTTAATTATCTTTAATGCAGAAGAAATTGAACATTTTTTCAATAATTTTCAAGAAATTAATTTCTAATTATTAAGATTTTCTATGAAAAAATTGAAGGGTTTTAATGTTATAGGTTCTTTACCAACTTGAAGAAGCAGGAAACTTTAAATCTTTTGATATTGAACTGAACAATGAGTCTTTTCCGATTCACTAATGACTTTAAGGAAGAAAAATAAATAATAAATATATTAAAACAAAAATTATAGTATAAAGATTTTATTTAGTATTATTATATTTTATATAGGTACATTTTTAAATTTAATTATCTTTAAATGAATTATATTAAATAAAAAATCTTTTAATTTAGATTAATTTTTTTTAATAATTTTAAAGAAATTAATTTTTATTTATTTTTCTCTTTCAATATTTTCATTAATGAAAATTTTAAATTTAATGTTATAAGTTGTTTATATAAAATATCGGATTAAACAAAGGTATTGTGGCATATCAATGTAAAATTCATTATTTAAATTTAATGTTATAGGTTCTTTATATAAAATATTGGATTAAACAAAGGTATTGTGGCATATCAATGTAAAATTGGTTATTTTCATAGGCTTTATGATGTCATAAAGACTCGCTTGAGTTTTCTATGTATATTCTTAAATTTTTACTTTTAAATGTGTATCAATATTGTTTTTTGTTTACAGTGGTAGAACCTAAAATTTAATATAACATTAGAGTTTAATCTAACATTACTTATATTTTATGTTTGTCTTTTAAACATGATCAACTTTAAACATGATCAACTTTATGATATTTTAGGTTTGTCTTTTAAACAGGATCAACTTTATGCAGAAAATTTTCAATTTAATGATTGAATTAAATTTTTTAAATATTTATTTCTATTGATTAAAAAAATCTTAAAATTATTGAAATCAACTAAGCAGATGTGATGTCCTTAGAAAATTGTAATTATTTTATTTACTGTAGTAAAACAAAACCTAAATATTATTGTTATTATTTGAGTTAAGTATTTAAATTTTCTATTTATAATTAAAACAAATTATGGAGTGTTAACAAATCTTATAACTCTTTCATATCAAGAAGTTGGGGTAGGTAGTTACCTAACCCTAACTACTTCCATGATTATGAATTTTCCAAGAAGGAATCAATAGGGTAATTTTTGAGCACCTGAGAGGAACAAGAGGAGAGAGGGAGAGAATGTTTATCGTGTTGGAAGGCCAGACAAACAAAAGCTAAGTGTGGTGATGACAAGATAGCAAGCTAAGTGTGGTGATGACAAGATAGCTGTGAACATTGCGATTGAAGTCTTGCAAGAAGACATTTGTCTTGTGAGCAAAGCTTGGGGGGAGGCTTGGACCTGAAGGCAAGTCTCATGGTTGGGCAGAACAATCTGTTGAATGATAGTTGTGACTTCAATAGGTGATTGTCATAAAGACTGTGTATAAGTAAGTCTATTCAATCATTATAATTGTTTTAGTTATAAGACTGTAGAGTAAATGACAGAGAATGGAAGAATAGTAGTTATGGAAATCTGTTAAAAATGTAAGTTTTAGTTATACACTGTATAGTAAATAACAAAGAATGGAAAGAATTAGTAGTACCTGAAATCTGTAATATATATACAATGTAGACTCTAGCATAAACTGGGGTTTTACACACATTATTGCATTTACAGAAAAGAAGAAAAATAAGGATTAACTCTTGTGATTATGTAGCAAGAAGTCAATCTGGAAAACTGAACAAAAAATAACAGAGGAATTTGGAAAGGAAGGACTTTCAATTTAAATTTACTTAGAAGAAAGACATGGTAAAACAATAGTATCTTGGATAGGGACATAGACAATTTGAACATAAAGCGAATTTAAATAATTGTTCTAATGAGAGAATTATTGTATCAGTAAAGAAAAGTAAATATTTAGACCTAGTCCCATATTGTAAAAATCTAAAAGCATCAAAGAAAATCTAAATGAACCTGCATAACACTAAAGAACCCTTATAAACTTGTGGCAGTTCCCTGCTCAAAGGAATGAAATGGCAGAAGGCTGTAAGGAAGTCATAGAATCGAAACAGAAGGAATGCTAAATCCTTAGGATAAAAAACACTCTTATGAAACCAGAGCAAGAAATGAACCTTGGACTTGAACTCCTAAGGAACTATATATTATATATAATCTATATATAAATATATATATATATATAATATATTATATAATATAATATATATATATATGTCACCAAATGTAATTTTGCTGAGATTTCATTTATTAAATCAGAATACTCAAATGAGGCCGATAGAGAATCTAGTCTAAATACCCAACGAGGACCGTGAGATTCTTGAATATTGTTAAAATGAAATTCGACGAATATTGTAAACATAGAAACATTAATAGTATTAACATTTAATCCATGGAAAGCTCGAATAATTATAATAGTTGTTTGAAGAAAAAAATTAATACCCAATATATGAGCCAATATACACTAATCAAAAGTTGAAACGACTAAATCATAACAGAGTATAGGAAACTTCACAATAAAAGGTTTTGTGGAGCTCCATATTTGGATAGGGTTTGTGTTAGGCCCCTATACTACTAGTGTAACCCCTTATTGTTATTAGTACAACCCACTTATTATATTGATGTACCCATGTTGTCCCCATATTGTTATTACTGTGCCCCATAGAATCCCTCTATTGTTATATTTGTGGCTTTTTATTATTATTGTTTGGTCGGCTGGGTTATATTGTGACTCCTTAGACTCCTATATATAGAAAGGAGGTTTTATCATTTGTATCATCCAAGAATTGTTCATTTATGTAATGTAAAGGAGGTTTCCCCCTCGAAGAGGCTGAATTCTAAGGCGTGGATCTATCTTCTCTATCTTTTTCTTGAGTTGGTTTCATAACATTTGGTATCAAAGCTTTGGATTCTAGGGTTTCGCTGCTCCAAATAGGTCATCGTGGAATTTTTGCTATACCTTTTTTTTCTGCGCCGTTTCATAAGCTAAAATAAAACCCATTTTAGAGGAAATCACGTTGAACCTCGGGTCCGAATTTTAGAGCTTTTCGCGCTATATTTGCAGAGATATGATCTGAGGAAGTTGGTCTTTTTGTAGGCTCCTGAATTACATTCCAAACAGGTGACCTGGGGAAAATCATCATAACTTTCTCTCTGAGCATCAGCTTGAAATTTCGTAAGAAGTTACAGAAAGAGGACTGACTTTAGTTTCTTCTATATATTTGTCAGAGCCAAAGGTTGAAACAATGACTCATGGCATGTCATACAAGTTCACTCTACTGAACTAGTCTATAATCAGGTCACTGTGGGAGATTTTGCATAACTCTTCCTTGGAGAATATAATTTGGATCAGACTGGTGGCATTGGAAAGATGACACAAATGGCTACTATAGATCACAATTTCAGAACTTAAAGATTCGAAAGTACAGAGTTATAGTTGTTTCAAGATCGAGCTCCTAAAATCAAGAAAAAGCAAGATGAGGAAGTTTGATGGCAAGGATCCGGTAAATTAGATACTTCAAATGGAGTTATATTTTGATCTACATGGTGTACCACTTTTACAAAAGGTATGTATTGCATCTTTATATTTAGAACCGGATCAATTTTTATGGTATGAAGGGCTTTGTTCTCATAAACAACTTGTTATGTGGTCAATTTTTATGGAGGAAATGATACCACATTATGATGATACAAAGAGAAACACCTTCTTTAGAGCAACACCACAACAATTGGAAAGAGTAAAAGGGCTTTGTGACATAGTGGAAAGCAAAATTATGGAAACCAAGAAGCATACTCCTCACAACTATAAAGATGGAAGTGTTGTTTCTCTTAGCCTTCCACAACCTACAAGGGTTACACCACAACAATTGGAAGAAAAAAGAGAAAAAGGGCTTTGTTACAATTGTGATAACAAATGCACTAAAGGTCATAAGTGTGTTGAGAAGAAATTATTTTACATAGAATATGAAGAGGAGGAAGAGAAGGATCAAGAAACATCAAAAGAAGAGGATATACGCTAGGACCCCACCCCAGAGAAAGAAGAAATGAATCAGACCATATCTTGTAAAGCATTGGCAAGTATTATCACTCCTCAAACTCTCAAGATAGAAGGAAAATCAAGAAGAAAAAGGTGCAAGAAGTGAAAGATCACATCGAGAAAGAAGAAATGAATCCAACCATATCTTGTAATTCATTGGTCAAAATTACCACTCATCAAACTATCAAGATAGAAGGAAATATCAAGAATAAAAATGTTCAAGAAGTGAAAAATCACATCGAGCATCAAGAAATGAATTCGATCACATTTTGTAAAGGATTGGAAGAAATTACCACTCCTCAAACTCTAGAGATAGAAGGACATATCAAGAAGAAAAAGGTTCAAGTAGTGAAAGATCACATTGAGCATCAACAACAAGTTCTCCAGCTTTTAAAGGATAACACCACTTAGGTGAAAAATCAAACGAAACAACAGGCAGATCAACATCGTAGTGAAAAATGTTTTGATGTAGGTGATTGGGTATTTTTACTGCAACATCTCAAGCAAGCTATTTATGAGAAGGAAATGTTGGCAATACTACATGCACTTAAAAAATGGGGACCTTACCAAATGGGAAGACTCTTCAAGGATGAGGATGTGAAAGCATTGTTTTGTGCTATTTCTATTATCCAACCAGATTGGATAAACGAAGCAAGGGATGAATGGAAGGAGGACAAAGAAGTATGGCCACTTATTCAAAAGTTGCAAAAGATCCCAATTCAAACAATATTGCCAAAAATTGAAGAGGAAGGAAAAATCATATTGGAACTTGGAGCAATGACAGAAACAAGAACCTGACAGTTACGAAATCGATCAATTTTAGAGTATATCATTAGGTGGAAGAACTTACCCGCTAAATATTCCACATGGGAGGACAAGAATTTTATATAGAAGCATCAAGAACTACTCAAGCGTTGAGGAAAATGATTTTTGAAGGAGAGGGGCATGTTAGGCCCCTATACTACTAGTGTAACCCCTTATTGTTATTAGTAAAACCCACTTATTATATTGATGGACCCATGTAGTGCCCATATTGTTACTATTGTGCCCCATAGAAGCCCACTATTGTTATTATTGTGCCCTTACATTATTATTGTTATGTCGGCTCTGATTATGTTATGACCCCTTATACTCTATATATAGAAAGGAGGTCTTTTCATTTGTATCATCGAAGAATTGTTCATTTGTGTAATGTAAAGGAGGTTGTCCCCTCGAAGAGGCTGAATTCTAAGGTGTTGATCTCTCTTTTCTATCTTTTTGTGAGCTGGTTTCATAACAGTTTGGTACCCTCATCCAAATAACCACAAGGGTATAACAGATAAACAAAAAATGTATACCGAATACCTATATAACCTGTTCAAATAGATATATACATTATAATACATCAAAAGCAGAGAGCCTCAAAAGACGTAACTAATTCCGCTCAATAGAAAAATATACAAAAAAATAACTAAATCAAAACTTGTAAGTTGGGGAAGCCAAGAAAAACCCCACTGTGGGCATTCCAAAAGAGTTGGAGCCATACCGCGACCCTTTCAAGCCATTAAGACTAAGGCCGCTTATGGGGAACCGAATTGTTAACATACCCGAAGGATATTTGGCGACCAGGACATGAGGTTGAGCTAAAACCCTGAAAGAGGCATCCAATGAAGGCCTCTGGAGAACCAAGACATCTCCTGAAAAACCTGAAATACAACATGGCAACAAAGTCAAAAGATGTAGAATATCGAAACCCCAAATCACAAATGGGTACAAAAGGGTAGGAGACTGCAACATGATAGAGCCATCGTGCCACACCCCAACCATGGAAACAATGCATTTGACCATCTCTGGAAGAAATCACGGGTAAGTTACAATACCAGAGAGACAAGAATTGCTCTGCCGAACGCATAACGAAACTACTGAGACTCCCCGTCGAGTTACCCAAAAATGATAAAATTCCATTTGGCTATCCGATGAGAATGAAGGTTGAAGATTGTCGATGGAATGAGAATGTAGAGGCATAAAGGATAGTTGGAGGACAGATGGCGGACATCTCGATGACTGATCCTGCCATAGCTTAGGTGGATAGAAGGGTACAAGTGTTAAATGGAGTTCACAGGATCTGCAATAAAGAAATCCAAAATCTGTGCTATGTAATAAATACCAAGATTATTATAATAAATTCAGAGTTAATGAATTACATGCGACATACCTTTTTCATGTGTATTATTAAGGTGCCAACTATCAATTATATAGTTTAATGTTGCAAAATAATACAATTAATTTCTTTTATTGAATTAATGTGGAGATATGACAAGTGGTATTAGAGCACTCAGGTTACCAAGCTAAGGCCTCTCGAAACTAATGATTAACAATGTGTGTGGTTATATAGTAAAACAATTAGGAGCAACTAACATGAGAAGGATAGATAACACACCTCATAGACCCATGACCGTTTAGGACCTACAACTTTTCCAGAAACCAAACCTGAGGTATGGGTACAACTGGGAGAAGAACCACACAACACCAACACCACAATACTAGAAATTGTGCAAGATTTAAAGAGCGAGATGGCTTGGTTGCGTGGAGATAATGAAAGATTGATGCAAGAATACGAAATGATTATGAAGAGTCTGTCAGATAAACAAAATCAGTATGAGCTAATTCCCAGCCCAGAATATGGGCACATGATGGGGGAAAAAGAATATCAAACAGAGTATATGGAGATAGAAGGAGGGGAAGAAAATCAAGAAGAAAAGTGTGATAATGCATCAGAACATAAAACACAAAAAAGGCAGAGGACAAAACTGCAAGGAGAATTTCGGAAAATAAAACCGCCCCTCTTTGATGGTGAACATGTAGAGGTAGCTGAAGCCTGGCTTATTAATATGAATAAGTATTTTCAGCTGTATGAATATGATCACAATTTAAAGGCTCGCTTGGCCATTTTCCAGTTGCAAGGGAAAGCCACCTTGTGGTGGGAAGAAGTGAAGTCTATGCATGGGGTGAATGAATAGAACATAACATGGGAAAAATTTAAAAATTATTTTAAGGAAATATATTTAACTGAACGATTCTACGATGAAAAGGAAAATGATTTTCACAATCTAAGGTTGGGACAATTAGCAATGGATGAGTTCATTACGAAATTTACATCCTTACTTCGGTATGTTCCCTACATATGGGAGGAGAAGGCAAAGGTGCAACGATTTATCAGTAGTTTACTACTATTCATGAAGGAGCGTATTTAATTCAATAATCCTAAAACCATGGATGAGGTTATACGAAAAGCTCAGATATGTTATCAACAAAGCAGATATAAGGGAGATGTGGGGAAAAAATGGATTGAAAAAAAGGGAATTAATTTCCTTATTGGCAGCAAAGGGAATAAGAATAGAATCAATAAAGGACCTCACAGAGGACAAGCAAACATAAATCTGAATAGGAATCAATCTAGATTTAGACTTCCCAATGAACCCAAAACCAATGAGCAGATAGGTATGACTGAAATTGAAACAACAACAAGACACCCTAGTACAATGTTGGGGATGCGGAGGGCCACATTACATCAAGAACTGTCCCAACCGCAAGGGTGATGAACAAATTTCGCAAATTTAGGAGGCATCCACTGTAGGAGAGGTGGCTAGGAACATCTTGAAAATCAATGCTGCCCTTGAAGACCATCAGGTGAAATACCAACCAACCATGGTGGAATTCGAAGGTAAAATTTTTGACCATGCTATATCTATTTTAATTGACCCAGGAGCTACATTAAGTTATGTTAGTCCTAAGATAGTTGATCAGTGTTATTTACAAGCTGTCAAGTTCAAAAATCCCTGGTTAGTACAACTAGCCACAAGGGAAAAAATATGTGTGTTGGCCAAGATCAACAATTGCCCATTAGAAATAGTAGGTCAGTCCTTGGTGGCAGACCTGAATGTATTACCCCTAGGGTCATATGACATTCTAATAGGCATGGACTGGTTGGAAAAACATTGGTCCCTCATAAACTGTAAAGCAAAAGCTATTTGCTACATGGATGAGGAGGTAAACAGACAGGAAATTCAAGGGATTTTGAGGCCACCATAATTAAGGCCAATAACCACCTCTCAGTTAGCAAAGTGTATTAGAAAAGGGTGCCATAGTTATACAATTCAGGTGGGTTATGCTAACACAAAAGAAAAGTTCACCTCTTTGGAAAGTATACCTGTAATACAAAATTTCCCAAATATATTTCCTGAAGAGATTCCAAGGCTTCCTTCGAAAAGATATATAGACTTCACCATTGAATTGGTACCTAGAGTAGCTCCGGTATCCCGAGCCCCTTATCGCATGAGTATACTAGAGTTGATTGAATTAAAACTGCAGTTATAAGAACTGTTGGATAAAAATTATATCCGCCCAAGAAGCCCCAATACTTTTTGTTAAAAAGAAGGATGGAACCCTACGTATGTGTATGGATTACCACCAACTAAATAAGCTGACCATTAAAAATAAATACCCTTTACCCTGCATAGACGAGCTATTTGATCAAGTGAAGTGTGCGATAGTGTTTTCAAAGATTGATCTATGCTCGGGATACCATCGGGTTAGAATCAAGGAAGAAGACATAGCTAAAACAACCTTTAGAACTTGTTATGGACATTACGAGTATGTGGTGTTACCCTTCGGGCTGACCAATGCTCCCGCAACCTTTATATGTCTCATGAATAGTATATTCCATCAGTATTTAGATAACTTTGTGTTAATTTTTATTGATGATATACTGATTTA
This sequence comes from Pinus taeda, assembly GCA_000404065.3. NCBI lineage: Eukaryota > Viridiplantae > Streptophyta > Pinopsida > Pinales > Pinaceae > Pinus > Pinus taeda. Next base: position 154,697 of record APFE031124903.1, read on the forward strand.
TTCTTGGAATATATAGGAACATAAAGAACATCTTAGAATAGTACTGCAGACTCTCAGAGAACATCAACTGTATGCTAAATACAACAAGTGCGATTTCTTTAAGGAGTAGATTCAGTATCTAGGCCACATCATTACCAAGGACAAAATTGTTGTGGACCCAGAAAAGATAATGACCATAAAGGAATGGTTAGTGCCAAAGGACATCACAGATATAAGATCCTTCATGGGATTAGCCGGGTACTATAGGGGATTTGTTGAAGGATTTTCTAGAGTGGCATATCCCATTAAATCCTTGCAGAAGAAAGGAAAAACCTTTAAATGGACAACAGAATGCCAAAAGAGCTTTGATCATCTTAAGCATTTACTAACCACCGTGCCTATCTTGAGCATCGCAGACCCAAATAAGGACTATTTAGTTTGTATAGACCCTAGCAAGGAAGGGATTGGTGGGGTTTTAATGCAAGAAGGCAGAGTAATTGCCTATGAATCTAGAAAAATTAAGGAGTGCGAACATAAATATTCACCCTATGAATTAGAATTAACAACTGCCATTCATGCACTAAAAATGTGGTGACATTATTTCATGGGTAAGAAATTTCTTTTGATGACTGATCTTCATAGCTTAACTAATTATTTTAAGAAGCTTTCTTTGAATGCCAGGCAAGCCAGATGGGTTGACTTTCTAAGTGGTTTTGATTTTGAAATCAAGCACTTGAAAGGAAATGAGAATCAGGTCACAGATGCTTTGAGTCGAAAGGTACACAATGTTTATGAAATTTCTTACAGTGAGGTGCGGACTACCTTCAATGAGTTGATTAAAGAAGCAACCGAGCAGGATCTAGAATACAAGTTTTTATGGCAACAAGCTAAAGTTATGAACAACCATGAACATCAGCTGGGATATGAGATAAACCATGTAGGTATGCTGATTTATAAAGGAAGAATGTATGTGCCTAACCAAAACAGTATTAAAGATTTAATTTTGGATGAATATCATAAAAGTCCATTTGCAGGCCACCTTGGATACCATAAGTTGACTACCGTGGTTAGAAAAGAATATTATTGGCCGGGTATGAAAAAGAATGTAGTCGATTATTTCACTCACTGTCTGGAATGTCAGCAAATAAAAACAGAACACCAACATCTAGTCGGGTTACTGCATCCACTACCAATTCCGGAATGGAAGTGGGAGACCATTTCCCTCGACTTCATTACAGGACTACCTAAGTCCAAAAAGAAAAATGATTCGATAATGGTGGTAGTGGATAAGTTAAGAAAATCTTGTCATTTCATATTGCAGCAATCAACCTACAAGGCAGTGCATATCACCAACATATTCATGCAAAGTATCTTCAGTTTACATGGACTGCCAAAAGTTATAATTTCAGATCATGATGTAAAATTTACATCAACTTTATGGAAAGCATTGTTTGAGGGATTGGGCATGCAGCTGAATTTCAATATTGCTTACCACCCTCAAATAGATAGGTATACCGAGTAGCTAAATCAGGTAGTGGAGGACATGTTGCGAACTTATGTAATGCAACAACCCTCCAAATGGGACGATTATCTACACTTGGTAGAATTTGCCTATAACAATGACTATCATACATCATTACAAATGACCCCGTTTGAAGTTTTGTATGGCTGCAAGTGCCGAACACCTTCCAGTTGGGGAGGGCCGAAGGATAAGTTGATGTTGGGACGTGAGATGTTAAAATAAATGGAAGAAATGATCAAGAAGGTTCATTCCAATTTAAAGGCGACTCAAGATCGACAAAAGAACTTTGCTGATCGGAAAAGGAATTTAAGGGAATTTCAAGTTGAGGATCACATTTATGTAAGGGTACGAGCTAAAAAGAGTACATTACAATGGAGCGGGTGTGCTAAGTTGGCAATCCGATTCTATGGCCATTTCGAGATCTTGGCACAAGTCGAACCAGTGGCATACCATCTTTCCTTACCTAGCCACATCTATGTGCAGAATGTTTTCCATGTTTTCGTGTTAAAAAAATATGTTTATGATCCTAAACATATAATCAATTGGAAAGATATACAAGTAGAAGGATTTTTTATAATTGTGTCAACGAAGTATGAATAGTAGAAAGGACTGACTATTTTTTTGTTTTTGTTTTTGTTTTTGTAGGTTGAGCTGGAAGGCGAGTTCTCGGTCGAACCTCTGGTTATACTCGATTGCAGAGAAGTAATGCTACGGAAATGAGTTATCACTCAGGTTAAAGTGCAATGGTAGCACTTTGGGCCGGATGAGGCCACCTAGGAGGATAAGCAACTCATGAGGGAAACTTTTCTGGGTATGTTTGTAGTAGAAAAACATAAAGACAATGTTTGATTTTTTTTTTGGGGGGGGGGGGAGATGTGATCTCCCCATAAAATTGTAATTATTTTATTTACTACAGTAAAAAAAAACTGAATATTATTGTTATTATTTGAGTTAATTACTTAAATTTGATGTTTATAAATGAAACAAACTATGGAGTGTTAACAAATCTTGTAACTCTTTCATATCAAGAAGTTGGGGTAGGTAGTTACCTAACCCTAACTAATTCCCTGATTATGAATTCTCCAAGAAGGAATCAATAGGGTAATTTTTGAGTACCTGAGAGGACCAAGAGGAGAGAGGGAGAGACTTTTGTTCGTGCTGGAAGGTCAGACAGATGAAAGCTAAGTCCGTTGATGACCAGATAGTTGTGAACATTGCGACTGAAGTCTTGCAAGAAGATATTTTTCTTGTGAGCAAAGCTTGGGGGGAGGCTTAGACCTGAAGGCAAGTCTCATGATTAGGCAGATAGAATCTGTTGAATGATAGTTGTGACTTCAACAGTTGATTGTCATAAAAACTGTGTATGGGTAAGTATATTGAATCATTGTAATTGTTTGATTTATAAGACTGTATAGTAAATGACAGAGAATGGAAGAATAATAGTTCTAGGAATCTGTAAAAAATGTAAGTTTTAGTTATAAATTGTATAGTAAATAACATAGAATGGAAAGCATTAGCAGTACCTAAACTCTGTAATATATATACAATGTAGACTCTAGCATAATCTAGGGTTTTACACACATTATTGTATTTTACAGAAAAGAAGAAAAATAAGGATTAATTCTTGTGATTACGTAGTAAGAAGTCAATCTGGAAAACTGAACAAAAAATAACATAGGAATTTGTAAGGGAAGGACTTTCAGTTTAAATTTACATAGAAGAAAGATATGGTTAAATAGTAGAATCCCGGATAGGGACATAGACAGTTTGAACAAAAATGAATTTAAATAACCATTCTAATGAGAGAATTATTGTATCAGTCAATAGAAGTAAACATTTGGACCCAGTCCCGTATCGTAAAAATCTAAAAGCATCAAAGAAAATCTAAATGAACATGCATAACACTAAAGAACCCTTATAAACTTGCGGTAGTTCCCCGTTCAAAGAAATGAAATGGCAGAAGGTTGTAAGGAAGCCATAGAATCGAAACAGAAGGAATGTTGAATCCTTAGGGTTAGAAATGCTCTTATGAAACCAGAGAATTAAATGAACCCTGGAATTTAACTCCCAAATATATATCTATATCTATATATATATATTATAATATATATATATATATATAATATATTATAATAATATATATATATATATATATATATTATATATATTTATATATATATATATATATATTATATATTATTATATATATATAGATTTATATATATATTTCCAAATGTAAATTCACAGAGATTTCATTCATCAAATCAAAAGACAAGCGCGATAGAGAATCACGTCTAAAGACCCAGCGAGGACTGCGGGCTTCTTACATATTATTAAAAAGAATGTCGACGGAGATTGTAAACACATAAACAATAATATTATTAACCTTTAATCTATAGAAAGCTTGAATAATTACAATAGTTGTTCAAAGAAAGAAACTTAATACCCAATATCTGAGCCAATATACTTTAATCAAAAGTTGGAATGACTAAATTATAACAGAGTATAAGAAACTTCACAATAAAAGGTTCTGTGGAGCTCCGTATTCAGATAGGGTTTGGTAACCTCCTCCAGATAACCACAAGGGTTTAACAGATAAATGAAAAATGTATGTCGACTACCTATATAACCCATCCAAATAGATATATACATTATAATACGTCAACAGCGGCGAGCCTCAGGACGCGTAACTAATTTTGCTCAACAGAAAAATATACAGACTAATAACTAAATCAAAACCTGTGAGCTAGGGAAGCCAAGAAAAACCCCACTACAGGCATTCCAGAAGAGTTGGAGTCATACCGCAACCCTTTCAAGCCATCAAGACTAAGACTGCTTATGGGCTACCGAATTGTAAACATACCCAAAGGATTTTTAGCGACCAGAACATGAGGTTGAGCCAGAACCTCAGAAGAGGCATCCAATGAATGCCTCTGGAGCGCCAAGACATCTCTGGAAAAATTGAAATACAACATGGCATGATCTGAAATGAGGGTTTAACATCTTATTATACTTATAAGAACCTACTACTCCAAAGCTTAACAAATATATGATCTAGCTTATGTAGACAATTGCGAAATTAAGTACTTGAAACAGGTTTATATCTTTGTTTTTTTTAATTGCTTTAGTGCTTTAAGTGTTTCTGTTGATATAAAACACATATAACAGTAATATAATGCAGCAAATAAGCAACACACATATAACAACAAATTTAATCTAGGAGTTCACCCTAATATCACGGGCTACATCTCTTTGAGCTCTTGTCAACTTGACTTGACTCTTTCGCATTATGGTAAAGCTTCTTTTACAACTTCCACACTTAACTCCAAAGGTTACTGAACTGAACCAATGGGCTTAGAATACCATCTATATCCCTAGCTGTCCTCACTCTACAAATAGATCTAAGATTCCTTGGACTTTATTCCTTCAATCAATGCTCTAAGATTTCGTAAGCTTCTTTATGGCACTAACTCCCCCAAAATTCTTCAACTGTCTTTGGAACTTCTTCTTCTGTCTCCAACACATATCAGACACCTACAACATACTGACCATTTGATCATTTGCTGTCTGAAACTTCCTTGTAGCTGCTTGGCCCTTATAAGTCCCCAAATGCTTTTGCAAATCCTTGCAATGGATTCAAAAGGTCCATTACAGTTAGAATTGACTATTGGATCACTGAGAATGAGTATTGGTAGCTCCTACAACTGCCTCCAACCTTTGGTGGATTCTAAGCTCCAAATCAATATTCCTGGATGACATTCTCCATGAAGATGACTTCCTCAACCTCTTTGGACTATCCCATCAGATTCAAAAGGCTCTAATTAGCCTAGCGAGCCTCTTGTTCCACTCTCACTGAGTTTCTCTGTCTCTCGAGCTTTTCCTCTATCTCTCGGGCTCTGCCTCTGTTTTCTCTAGAATTTTCCTTCTCTGCATTAAAACTGCTCTTTGAGTGCTTTTATGCAATATATCCACCAATATTGGTGACTCACCTAACTCCAATTAAACTTAGCATATCCACTAAACTTTAGCCACTTCGCCAGGTTGATCGTCAGAGGTAGCCGTTAGTGTAACTGCTGGGCGCACATATGTGCGGTATAATCCTAGCGGTTAGGGATAATCCACCATAAAGCTTGTGATCCGGTTAACTCACAACCATTGATCTATCCCATCCATCCAACAACTATCGCGTCATCCACTGGCCAACTAGCCAGATGATCTCCCCTGTTGACGTGACCCTACTCGATCCAACAGACGTCACGCAATCTCGTGCAAATTTCTGCACGACCGATATGAAATCGAGGGCACGTGAGAAAAGCAATGTTTCCCTACTACATGTTGCCTGCTGAGGTTAATCACATGCTTTTGGTATGTTATTTCTTCTAGCCTTTCACCCGCACGAGAAACTGTTTACCGCTTAGCCGAATACTGCCCACGTGCCTAAGTCGTATTTTAAGAATAAGGCGCTTAATAAAGGTTTTAGTGCTTAAAGTGAATATTAACCTTTTAACGCTAATTCACGTTAAAAGCCAATATTAACCTTTTAACCTTTTAATTGGCGGTCGTGTGAATTGCAACTGTTTACCTTGTTTGCAACCTTATTCTTAACTGCGGTTAAGGTCCTTGATCAATATCTGGTTACTCCTCCCCATTGAGAATCTTTTGGACCCCAAAAGACTGATATATTGATTTGTTCAGTAGATGAGAGTACCAACACCCTCTTCTTTCAGCCTCCATACACTTCCTTGCATGGCTAGTGCCTCTGAACCAAAACTTGAAGGCAGTCAACACTTTCCTTTCTGAATGCGCATGTCCTCCAGCTAAAAATGGCTTTCCTTCAGAATTTCTATTAAGAAATTTACATAAGGTAGTTGAACATCGCTTCCTTGATCATTGATCCAAGGCGGCTCACACAAACGTTCTTTTGACATCTTGTGAAAAAAAAAACATAATACAAAAAAATAACTTGATGGCATAAACTCTTTCCTCATCAAAAGAGGCAAATTTCACATCATGTGAACCATCATCATGTCTTTACATCTTGCATACAAATGATCGATTGAATAACAAGCCGAAAAAAAAATGCCTTTTCAAACAACTGACTCTTCAAGTCAAGCATGTACAAAAATAACTTAATGATTCTTTTTCAAAGTAGAAATAATCCCACCTCTTGTGAAACACTTCATCATTATCTCCTTTTTCAATCTTGGAGACAAAATAAACTTTTTCCAAGTCAATATGACATTACATGCATGTTTTAAACAAAGTTGTCAGCCAACAAGTCAGTTACACATACATGTTCAAATACAGGCAAATCATCAACATCCATGTGTTCATACATACCATTCTCAACCATGAAATTCATATGTTGCATGTTGAAAGGGATATTGTTGAATGTGTACTCTAAAGTGTTGGTTAAATTTTAAAGAGTGCATACAATTTTGTTTAAATTAACATTGAAGTTGTATATATTATATATTTTAATTCACCAATTGTTTATCAATTTTCTATGTACAATATAAAAATTAGATTCTTTTCATGGTTGTGAAAGAGTTCATGAGAGATATGTTCTACATAAAAAAAACTTTAAGAAAAACTCTTTAAATAGGATTTTCATGGAAGAAAGAACTTTACAACTTGAAGATATTTATTGGGGTATTTTATTCATGAATGAAATAATGTATCTTTTCTAGATTTCTGTGCACACTATTCTCATCAGTAAAATTCCGAAAAAAGATTATGCATTTCATGGTGAATGTAAAGTTCTATAAATTAATATTATCTAACGGTTTCACAATATTTGGGGAATGCAAGCAATGTGTTGGAGGTGTTATGTTCATCTCATGCTTTTCTTAAGCTAAGATAATTAGTATAATACATAACAAATGCATCAGTATAAGAGTGTAGAAGAATGCACATAATTTACATTAAAGTCATTATGTTTTTACATTCAGTTCAAAAAATGAATTTATGACCATTCATTGTTTGATTTTGAACTTCTATATACGAGGGGGATTGTCTTAGCTTGATGATAATTGGATTTCAAGTGTATTTTTGTAAAATTTGGCTCTCATCTATTTTTGTAAATAGTTTGGCTCTGTTCTTATAATGAGAACACCAACATAGGGGATTTGATACATAATCTTTACTATGATGTTGTTGAGGGCATATAATCAATATTGACCCCAAGTTCCATCTATATTAGGAGCAAATATAATGATCATTCTGAAAGGAGAAATTATTAATCTATGATCATTTTCTATAAAGGATCATGTGAGGATCATGTATTTAGTGTTGGCAGGTATTTACAATAAAAAAGTGATTTCAATAGAACTATAATCACCATTAGATTTATTATATGCTAACCATAGTAGTATAGTGAAATTGATTCACTAAAACAATCAGTGAATTCATTTAGTAACATATAGATAATTTGTTGCATTAGCATAATATATTTGTACTAATGAGATAATTTTCTACATAAGTATTGTCTTGGTTGTCTATTCTTTCTTCGATATTTCTTTGCTAAAATTAAATTGAAGTTAAGCTTGGGATTTACCTCAAGAACATGGAAAAATATCTCTTTCATGTCATGTACAATAATTTGGAGGAACAACTCAAAATGCAATGCACTCCTACTAGTAGAGAATTCCCAACACTACATTATAGATATCTAGAGGTCCATTACTACAATTGAATTCATCGTTCCATGGGTTGATTATGTAGTATAATTTGGATTTCCCTATGATGCACCATTCCTTACTTGATATAATCCTAAAGTCATATTTTTGTGTGTGTAGTGGTCTTATCCATTGAATCTTATATAAGGAAATTATAGCCTTTTCCCCTTCAGTATCCACAGTGAAATAAAGATCCTATTAAGCAATCTTCAAAAATAAATTTTCCCTTAACTTGTTTAACTATGCTCTAGGATGTTGAACTTGATGGATTATGTGGATAACAAGATTGAATAGCTCTATCAAAGAGCTGGCTACTTGCTTCTCTCGATATTTTGTCACAAAATCTAGTAGTTGCTTGAAAATAATGTTTCCACTATTGTAATATTTAGAGAACACGTTATTTGTGACACACTATTTGTGAGTTTTTTGTTTCAAAAATGTAAACAGAATGTTTCTTCTACATCTGCTCATCAGTGTAGTCAGAGCTTTCCTGTTGGTTGTGTTAATTGCTAAAATAGTTGGCATAGTTGTTGGCCTTATACCTATGATCAATATTCTACATGAGCATATATCATTTGTTATTGTATCCATTGATATGAAATTTAGAATAAAATACATACTTTCTATTTGACATCCAAAATAACCTTACAGAATAGAGCTTAGTAGTATATTAATTTATTAATTGATCATGTTTTATTAGCCTTATGCCTATGGCCAACCTTCTACATAAACATATATGCATTCCTTAGTGTATCCACTAATATGAACTTTAAAATAAAATTAGACTCTTTCTATTTTATATCCCTAATAGCCTTAAATAATATAATTCAATGGTATGTTAATTTATTAATTGGTCATGGTAATATGGAATTTTGATGATCCAATCTCATATAATGATCCTCACACTAACTCAATAGTTAAAATATTGTGATATTCAAAATATTATTCATTGTCTTCATACTATTTTCCTACATCGAGATGAATTCACCATGCTCTTTTCACTACTTCTTGTGAGATGCCACCAACCCTTCATGATTAAGGACATGTATATGGTCACATGTTTGACTTTCTTTGCATCATTAAAGTATTTTAAATCAAGCTATTATAGAATGCATGAAGTTCTTACTAACCACTTTAGCATCAACATTTCTTTTCTATAATGGGATTTGATGGTCAAGCTATTTTTTAATGAATTCTTATGGCCAATCAGTCCTAATCTATATTGTGTGCATGTAAGATGAAAATGCACTAGGCCTTAATCTATTTATTATATTTACAATATATACACAGATTTACGAATGCTTCTTCTACATTACTTGACTAACCAATGTTTAGATAATGATTAAAATAAGGTTGGCAAATTAAGTTGATATGGTGTTTCCACCATGTTGAGTTTTATTGTGAGTGTATCAATGTCCATAAGTAGATAGGATCAACCTCATAATTGTGGTCCATGAAGCTATCATAGGCATGCATATAGGAAAATATTGCAAAGGTGTTTATGAAGCAATGAGATCCTAATTGGATGAACTTATTAAAAGTAAATTTCATATGTAATTTTTATATCAATAACTATAATACAAAGTATATAAATTAAGGCATATAGTTATTAATCTATAATATAAAGTTATGTTAATGCAAAGGCTAATCATAAATAAATGCCTATGATCTTGGTTTAACCCTTTCAACACATTTTATAATGTTCATTCTTTTTATATTTATTTATCATTTTGTACCATGTTAATGATAATAATATAATTAGTTTGAATAAATACACATGAAAATGTTAATAAATATGAATACTCATATTATAAAATAAATAAATAAAGAAATCTTATCTAAAGACCCAACGAGGACCATGGGCTTCTTGCATATTGTTAAAAAGAATTTCGACGGAGATTTTAAACACATAAACAATAATACTATTAACCTTTAATCCAGGGAAAGGTCGAATAATTACAATAGTTGTTCGAAGAAAAAAACTTAATACCCAATATCTGAGCCAATATACTTTAATCAAAAGTTGAAACAACTGAATTATAATAGAGTATAAGAAACTTCACAATAAAAGGTTCTGTGGAGCTCCATATTCAGATAGGGTTTGGTACCCTCCTCCAGAAAACCACAAGGGTTTACCAGATAAACACAAAATGTATGTCGACTACCTATATAGCCCATCCAAATAGATATATACATTATAATACATCAACAGCGGCGAGCCTCATAAGGCGTAACTAATTCCGGTCAATAGAAAAATATACAGAGTAATAACTAAATAAAAACTTGTGAGCTATGTAAGCTAAGCAAAACCCCACTACGGGCATTCTAGAAGAGCTAGAGTCATAACGCAACCCTTTGAAGCCATCAAGACTAAGACTGCTTATGGGCTACCGAATTGTTAACATACCCGAAGGATTCTTAGTGGCCAAAACTGAGGTTCAGCCAAAACTTCAGAAGAGGCGTCCAATGAAGGCCTCTGGAGTGCCAAGACATCTCTGGAAAAACTTGAAATACAACATGGCATGATATAAAATGAGGGTTTAACATCTTGTTATACTTTTAAGAACCTACTACTCCAAAGCTTAACAAATATATGATCTAGCTTTTGTTGACAATTGCGAAATTAAGTACTTGAAACAAGTGTATGTCTTTGCTTGTTTTTCACTATTTTAGTGCTTTAAGTGTTTCTGCTGATATAAAACACATATAACAGTAATATAATGCAACAAATAAGAAACACACACATAACAACAAATTTAATCTAGGAGTTCACCCTAATATCATGGGCTACGTCTCCTTGAGCTCTTGTTAACTTGACTTGGCTCTTTAGCATTATGGTAAAGATTTTTTTACAACTTCCACACTTAACTCCAAAGGTTACTGAACTGAACCAATGGGCTTAGAATACCATCTATATCCCTGGCTGTCATCACTCTGCAAACAGACCTAAGATTCCTTGGACATGATTCCTTCAATTGATGCTCTAAGCTTTCTTGAGCTTCTTGATGGCACTAACTCCCCCAAAATTCTTCAACTGTCTTTGGAACTTCTTCTTCTGTCTCCAACACATATTAGACACCTACAACATACTGATCATTTGATCATTTGCTGTTTGAAACTTCCTTGTAGATTCTCGGCCTTTAGAAGTCCCCAAATGCTTCTGAAAATCCCTACAATTGATTTAGAAGGTCCTTTACAGTTAGAATTCACTATTGGGTCACTGAGAATGAGTCTTGGTGGCTCCTACGACTGCCTCCAACCTTTGGTGGCTTCTGAGCTCCAAATCAATCTTCCTGGATGACATTCTCCATGAAGATGACTTCCTCAGCCTCTCTGGACTATCCCATCAAATTCAAAAGGCTCTAATTAGCCTAGTGAGCCTCTTGTTCCACTCTCGCTGAGTTTCTCTGTCTCTGGGGCTCTGCCTCTGTTTTCTCTGGAGTCTGCCTTCTCTGCATTAAAACTACTCTTTGAGTGCTTTTATACAATGTCTCCACCAATATTGGTGACTCACCTGACTCCAACTAAACTTAGCATATCCGCTAAACTTTAGCTACTTCGCTAGGTTAGGGATAATCCTTCATAGAGCTTGCGATCCGGTTAACTCACAACCATTGATCTATCTAGTTCATCTAATGACTATCTCATTGTTCGCTGGCCAACTAGCCTAGATGTCCTCCCCCGTTGACGTGACCTCGCTCGATCCAACGTACATCACTCAATCTCGTGTATATTTCTACACGATCAATATCAAATTGAGGGCATGTGAGAAAAGTAGTTTTTCCCTACTACGTGTTGCCTCCTGATGCTAATCACATGCTTTTGGTAAATTATTGCTTCTAGCCTTTCATCCGCACGAGAAACCATATATAGCTTAGCTGAATTCGTATTATTGCCCACGTGCTTAATTCGTATTTTAAGAAAAAGGTGCTTAATAAAGGTTTTAGCGCTTAAAGTGAATATTAACCTTTTAACGCTAATTCAAGTTAAAAGCCAATATTAACCTTTTAACTGGCGGTCATGTGAACTGCGACCGTTTACCTTATTTGCAACCTTATTCTTAACTGCGGTTAAGATCCTTGATCAATATCTGATTACTCCTCCCCATTGAGAATATTTTGGACCCCAAAAGACTGATATACTGATCTGTTCAGTAGATGAGAGTACCAACACCCTATTCTTTTAGCATCCATACACTTCCTTACATGGCTAGTGCCTCTGAACCAAAAATCGAAGGTAGTCAACACTTTCCTTTTTGAATGCGCTTGTCTTCCTGCTAAAAATGGCTTTCCTTTAGAATTTCTATTAAGAAATTTACATAAGGTAGCTGAACATCGCTTCCTTGATCATTGATCCAAGGCAACTCACACAAACATTCTTTTGACATCTTGTAAAAAAAAAATATAATACAAGAAAACAACTTGATGGCATAAACTCTTGCCTCATCAAAAGAAGCAAATTTCACATCATGTGAACCATCATCATGTCTTTACATCTGATATAGAAATGCTCGACTGAATAACAAGCCGACAAAAAAAACATGCCTTTTCAAACAACTGACTCTTCAAGTCAAGCATGTACAAAAAGAAATTAATGATTCTTTTTCAAAGTAGAAAGAATTCCACCTCTTGTGAAACACTTCATCATTATCTCCTTTTTCAATCTTGGAGACAAAATCAACTTTTTCCAAGTCAATATGACATTACATGCATGTTTTAAACAAAGTAGTCAACCAACAAGTCAATTAAACATACATGTTCACGCACAGGGAAATCATCAACATCCCTGTGTTCATACATACTATTCTCATGTATTTATTGCACTCTTCAACTTTCTCCTAAGCACAATCTTAAGTACAAGATCCTCAACCATATGTACATGTACTTACAAAGCTAAAATGAATATAATTTGCTGCAGTAAAGTGAGTCTCGTACTCAACTTTTTCCATTCACCTTTATGGTAAAATCTTGCAACTTGCATTCGTTAGCAAACATATGTATCAAATCAAAAGACATGCAACCTTAATTGGATAAGAACTCTAACCATTTCTTACCAATCCATATCAAAGGTGCTTCCATTGTTTGCACATTGACATCAACATGTGAATCATCCTACAACACATCAATTATGGAAACTTCCTTTGCATTCTTGCCATTTTCTCTTCCCACCTTCTTCAAATTTTGTGGAAGCATTGTTGGATTCAGAGTTCAACACTTTGTAGCAATATGTCCTTGCTTATGGCAGTAAGTGCAACACATGTGCATCTTCTTGATAGCATGATTTGCCTTGTCCAATGGACGTTTGGCTTCTTGCCTCCGTTTCTTCAAAATTTTCCTGTATGTGGCCATTCTCTTCCAACATCTAGAAACATTATGGTTATCCAAACAACAAAAGGAACATGCAATTTTTTCCCAATGCTTATGTGGAAATTTACCATGCTTTACATGATCAAAGGAAATGTGATTGAAATCAGATTTATACCTTTCTCTTTCACCTTTTTACCCTCACAAGGAGGTGAATCGAATGAAAAAGTGGTTCCCATTAGAACACCATCAATCTCTTCAATGCTTTGAGAGCTTTCACAACTCTCTTGTTCAAGTGCATGCTTATGAACACCTTCTTCTTGCAAAGTATGTTTCAAATTATTACATTCCCCAAGAATACAATCTTTACAAACTTGAGGTAGAGAACCTGAAATGAAACTCCTTCTAGGAACTGTTTCAATTGCCTTCTTGGCTACTTTAGAACTTTCTCTATAAGATTGTCCATAGCCACGACCCAAATACTTAGGCCTTTCCTCAGCCATTATTAGCTCAACAATGCCCTGTGCATGTTTGCCCAATCCTTTTCCTTCATAGCCCATTTTTAACATCAACTTGGACCCTATGCCTCTTGTATATTTTTGAAAAGAACCAACATAAACATTCTTAGAGGAAATTGAAGACAAACTAGGATTGTTTACCTCTTCTTGAAGCTGATACTTGACTAAGGCTTCTTTGGCAAGAAGGAGATATATTTCCATCTCATGCATCCTTTCCAGGTTCATATTTGCAATATGAAGTTGTCTCTCCATTTCCCGCAATTTTTCAGAAAGCAACTGCTTCTCTTCCTTCTTGGAATTCAACTGCTCTTGAAGTTTGGTGCTCTTCCTTTCATCCTCATACATTTCTCTCACCATATCCATCATGATGAACAAGTCTTGCTTCATGTATTCATCAAAGAATCATGTGAAGGAGGAATATTTTGAGAACTCACTTGTAGAAGTTTTCATTATAGAAATGAACAAAAGAACTTCAACAAAATTCACAAAGATCTTATTCAAGCAGCCTTTTGCAAACAAACCTTCTTAATTTTCAGGGACTATCTTGAGGTCCTTGGGGTAAGGAGAATGCCTTCAACCCTTCTTCCTTCTTGTCCTCTCCTGGACTTAGCTATCTGTAGCTTTCCCTTCACCTTTGCAAACTCAAACAATAGTCAGTTTACAAAAAATCAAATAGTCAAATCCTTTTTACTATTTAAACACCTATCAAGGCAAACAAGCAATCTATTTCTTTGTCAATCAAGCATCTTATTGCTTTATCATTCGAGCAATTATGCTCTGTTAATCAAGAAATCATGCTATGTCAATCAAGCAGCTAGCTATGATACCACCTGATCTAAAATGAGGGTTTAAAATCTTGTTATACTTATAAGAACCTCCCATTCCAAAGCTTAACAAATATATGATCTAGCTTATGTTGATAATTGTGGAGTTAAGTACTTGAAACAAGTGTATGTATTTGTTTGTTTTTAACTGTTTTAGTGCTTTAAGTATTTCTGCTGATATAAGACACATATAACAATAATATAATGCAGAAAATAAGCAACACACACATAACAACAAATTTAATCTAGGAGTTCACCCTAATATCATGGGCTATGTCTCCTTGAGCTATTGTCAACTTGACTTGGCTCTTTGGGGTTAAAGTAAAGCTTCTTTTACAACTTCCACACTTAACTCCAAAGGTTACTGAACTAAACCAATGGGATTAGAATACCATCTATATCCCTAGCTGTCCTCACTCTGCAAACAGATCTAAGCTTCCTTGGAATTGATTCCTTCAATCAGCGCTTTGAGTTGTCTTGATGGCACTAACTCCCTCAGAATTCTTCAACTGTCTCTCGAACTTCTTCTTTAGTCTCCAACACATATCAGACACCTACAATAGACTGATCATTTGATCATTTGTTGTCTGAAACCTCCCGATAGCTTCTTGGCCCTTAGAATTCCCCAAATGCTTCTACAAATCCCTGCAATGGATTCAGAAGGTCCTTTACAGTCAGAATTGACTATTGGATCACTGAGAATGAGTATTGGTAGCTTCTACAACTGCCTCCAACCTTTGTTGGCTTCTGAGCTCCAAATCAATATTCCTGGATGAAATTCTCCATGAAGATGACTTCCATAGCTTTTTTGGACTATCCCATTGGATTCAGAAAGCTCTAATTAGCCTAGTGAGCTTCTTGTTCCACTCTCGTTGAGTTTCTCTGTCTCTCGAGCTCTGCCTCTATTTTCTCTAGACTTTGCCTTCTCTGCATTAAAACTACTCTTTGAGTGATTTTATGTAATATCTCCACCAACATTGGCAACTACACCTGACTCCAACTAAACTTTAGCCACTCCACCAGGGTGACTATTAGAGGTAGCTGTTAGCATAACTATTGCATGCACATATGTGCGGTATAATCCCAACTGTTTGGGATAATCCTCACTAGAGCCTGCGATTAGGTGAACTCACAAATATCGATCTATCTCGTCCATCCAACAGCTATCGCGTCATTTGCTGGCCAAATAGCTCGGATGATCTCCATAGTTGACGTGACCTCGCTTGATCCAACGGACATCACACAATCTTGCGCAGATTTCTGCACCACTGCTATCAAATCGAGGGCGCACGAGAAAAGTAGTTTTACCCTGCTACGTGTCGTCTGCTGAGGCTAATCACATGTTTTTGGTAAATTACTGCTTCTAGCCTTTCACCTGCGTGAGAAAGCATTTACCGCTTGGTCGAATACTACCCATGTGCTTAATTCATATTTTAAGAAAAAGGCGCTTAATAAAGGTTTTGGCGCTTAAAGTGAATATTAACCTTTTAACGCTAATTCACGTTAAAAGCCAATATTAACCTTTTAACATTTTAACTGGCGGTCATATGAACTGCAACTGTTTACCTTGTTTGCAACCTTATTCTTAATTACAGTTAAGGTCCTTGATCAATATTTTATCATGGCAACAAAGTCAAATGATGCAAAATATCGAAACCCTGAATCACGAATGGGTACAAAGGGGAAAACAATTAAATAATACATTACAAACCTGTTAGGGATGTCAGGGATGCCCAAGGGTAGGATACTGCAAGAAGATAGAGCCATCGTGCCATGGCACAACCATGGAAACAATGTGTTTGACCATCTGTGGAAGAAATCATGGGTAAGTTACAATACTATAGAGACAAGAATAGCTCTGCTGAACGCATAACGAAACCACTAAGACTCATTGTCGAGTTACCCAAAACTGATAAAAGTCCCTTCTACCATTGGATGAGAATTAAGCATGATGACCATTGATGGGACAAGAATTTCAAGGCGGGAAGGATAGCTAGAGGACAGATGGCAGACGTCTTGAGGACTACTCCTACCATAGCTCGAGAGGATAGAAGGGTACAAGTGTAAAATGGAGTCCGCAAGATTTATTATAAAGAAATCCAAAATCTATGCTATGTAATAAATACCAAGATTACTATAATAAATTCAAAGTTAATGAATTGCATGCGACAGACCTTTTTCATGTGTATTATTAAGGTGCAACTATCAAGTATATAGTTTAATGCTGTGAAATAATACATTTTCATTTATTTTATTGGATTAATGTGGAGATATGGCAACACATTTATAAATAAATGATATGTTGAAATATAAATAAAACCTCTCATGTATTACTTAATATATAAGTTTCAACAAATTTGTATTAAATTCTTATTATCATGTTGTATGTAAGGCTTTGTGATGATTTTACATGTAGGAGATTTATACCATGTTTTATTCACACTATTACTTTGTCGAATTGTTAATGGATAAAATATTGATATTTTGAGGCTTCTTTTATACATGCTCAAAGAGATTTTAAAAAATATAGATAAATTTGTTATTCATATCCGATAAAAGATTAGGTTTTTGTTTCACATATGATGAATATTATATTTGAAAAATACACACACAATGATTGCAAACCAATATTGTTAGTCAAAGACTTAAATTTATGTAAGTTCCTAGAATTGAGAGATGTGTAAAACCCATTGTTGTTAGTTCTAATCAATAATCAAAGAGTTAAACTCTGGTAAGTTCTTAGAAATGGAAAGGTGTACAAAATCACTTTTTGTTATTAGTTGATTTAATAATGGTATGAACACTTTGATCCATGATATATTATTTCCATATCTATAAAAAGGTGAAGAAAATAAAAGTACTTATACAAGACTAGATAATTTTTTTCAAATCAACATGACCAATATATTTAACTTACATTTCTTTTTGTCATATTCAACTTTTATTGGCACATGAGATATCATGTAAAAAGAAAAGTTGATTGGTTTTTCATGGAATAGATAAATTTATTTATACATATATAGAGCATCATAAACGTCCATGCTTAACCATGAAATTGATATATTGCATGTTGAAAGGGATATTGTTGAATGTGTACTCTAAAGTGTTGGTTCAATTTCAAAGAGTGCGTACAATTTTGTTTTACTTAACATTGAAGTTGTATATATTATATATTTTAATTCTTCAATTGTTTATCAATTTTCTATGTACAATATAGAAATTAGATTCTTTTCATGGTTGTGAAAGAGTTCATGAGAGATATGTTTTACATAAAAAAAAACTTTAAGACAAACTATTTAAATAGGATTTTCATGGAAGAAAGAACTTTACAACTTGAAGATATTTATTGGAGTATTTTATTCATGAATGAAATGATGTATCTTTTCTAGATTTCTGTGCACACTATTCTCATCAGTAAAATTCCTAAAAAATATTATGAATTTCATGGTGAATGTAAAGTTCTATAAATTAATATTATCTAACGGTTTCACAATATTTGGAGAATGCAAGAAATGTGTTGGAGGTGTTATGTTCATCTCATGTTTTTCTTAAGCTAAGATAATTAGTATAATACATAACAAATGCATCAGTATAAGGGTGTAAAAGGATGCACATAATTTACATTAAAGTCATTATCTTTTTACATTTAGTTCAAAAAATGAATTTATGACCATTGTTTGATTTTGAACTTCTATATATCAGGGGGATTGTCTTAGCTTGACGATAATTGGATTTAAAGTGTATTTTTGTAAAATTTGGCTCTCATCTATTTTTGTAAACAGTTTGGCTCTGTTATAATGAGAACACCAACATAGGGGATTTGATACATAATCTTTACTATGATGTTGTTGAGGGAATATAATCAATATTGACCCCAAGTTCCATCTATATTAGGAACAAATATAATGATAATTCTGAAAGGAGAAATTATTAATCTATGATCATTTTCTATAAAGGATCATGCGAGGATCATGTATTTAGTGTTGGCAGGTATTTAGAATAAAAAAGTGATTTCAATAGAACTATAATCACCATTAGATTTATTATATGCTAACCATAGTAGTATAGTGAAATTGATTCACTAAAACAATCAGTGAATTCATTTAGTAACATATAGATAATTTGTTGCATTAGCATAATATATTTGTACTAATGAGATAATTTTCTACATAAGTATTGTCTTGGTTGTCTATTCTTTCTTCGATATTTCTTTGCTAAAATTAAATTGAAGTTAAGCTTGGGATTTACCTCAAGAACATGGAAAAATATCTCTTTCATGTCATGTACAATAATTTGGAGGAACAACTCAAAATGCAAGTCACTCCTACTAGTAGAGAATTCCCAACACTACATTATAGATATCTAGAGGTGCATTAATACAATTGAATTCATCATTCCATGGGTGGATTATATAGTATAATTTGGATTTCCCTATGATGCACCATTCCTTACTTGATATAATCCTAAAGTCATATTTTTGTGTTTGTAGTGGTCTTATCCATTGAATCTTATATAAGGAAATTATAGCCTTTTCCCCTTCAGTATCCATAGTGAAATAAATATCCTATTAATCAATCTTCACAAATAAATTTTCCCTTAACTTGTTTAACTATGCTCTAGGATGTTGAACTTGACGGAATATGTGGATAACAACATTGCATAGCTCTATCGAAGAGCTGGCTACTTGCTTCTCTCGATATTTTGTCACAAAATCTAGTAGTTGCTTGAAAATAATGTTTCACATATTGTAATATTTCGAGATCACGTTATTTGTGACACACTATTTGTGAGTTTTTTGTTTCACAATTGGAAACAATATACTTTGTTTCTTCTACATCCACTCATCAATGTAGTCAGAACTTTCCTATTGGTTGTGTTAATCGCTAAAATAGTTGGCATAGTTGTTGGCCTTATACCTATGATCAATATTCTACATGAGCATATATGCATTTGTTATTGTATCCACTGATATGAAATTTAGAATAAAATACATACTTTCTATTTGACGTCCAAAATAACCTTACAGAATAGAGCTCAGTAGTATATTAATTTATTAATTGATCATGGTTTATTAGCCTTATGCCTATGGCCAACCTTCTACATAAACATATATGCATTCCTTAGTGTATCCACTAATATGAACTTTAAAATAAAATTAGACTCTTTCTATTTGATATCCCTAATAGCCTTAAATAATATAATTCAATAGTATGTTAATTTATTAATTGGTCATGGTAATATGGAATTTTGATGTTCCAATCTCATATAATGATCTTCACACTAACTCAATAGTTAAAATATTGTGATATTCAAAATATTATTCATTGTCTTCATACTATTTTCCTACATTGAGATGAATTCACCATGCTCTTTTCACTACTTCTTGTGAGATGCCACCAACCCTTCATGATTAAGGACATGTATATGGTCACATGTTTGACTTTCTTTGCATAATTAAAGTATTTTAAATCAAGCTATTATAGAATGCATGAAGGTCTTATTAACCACTTTAGCATCAACATTTCTTTTCTATAATGGGATTTGATGGTCAAGCTATTTTTTAATGAATTCTTATGGCCAATTAGTCCTAATCTATATTGTGTGCATGTAAGATGAAAATGCACTAGGCCTTAATCTATTTATTATATTTACAATATATACACAGATTTATGAATGCTTCTTCTACATTAATTGACTAACCAATGTTTAGATAATGATTAAAATAATGTTGGTAAATTAAGTTGAGATGGTGTTTCCACCATGTTAAGTTTTATTGTGAGTGTATGAATGTCCATAAGTAGATAGGATCAACCTCATAATTGTGGTCCATGAAGCTATCATAGGCATGCATATAGGAAAATATTGCAAAGGTGTTTATGAAGCAATGAGATCCTAATTGGATGAACTTATTAAAAGTAAATTTCATATGTAATTTTTATATCAATAACTATAATACAAAGTAGATAAATTAAGGCATATAGTTATTAAGCCTATAATATAAAGTTATGTTATGTTTTTTTTTTTTTTTTTTCTACGTTAAGACTAACCTAAGTACCCACGGGGGATTTGAACCGGTGACCTATCGCAAGGAGTGCCTTAACAGTGCACCCATTCACCGTCAATCCAAAACCCCGTGGGCATAATATAAAGTTATGTTAATGCAAAGGCTAATCATAAATAAATGCCTATGATCTTGGTTTAACCCTTTCAACACATATTATAATGTTCATTCTTTTTATATTTATTTATCATTTGGTACCATGTTAATGATAATAATATAATTAGTTTGAATAAATACACATGAAAATGTTAATAAATATGAATACTCATATTATAAAATAAATAAATAAATAAATAAAGAAATCTCATCTAAAGACCCAACGAGGACCATGGGCTTCTTGCATATTGTTAAAAAGAATTTTGACGGAGATTGTAAACACATAAACAATAATACTATTAACCTTTAATCCAGGGAAAGGTCGAATAATTACAATAGTTGTTCGAAGAAAAAAACTTAATACCCAATATCTGAGCCAATATACTTTAATCAAAAGTTGGAACAACTGAATTATAACAGAGTATAAGAAACTTCACAATAAAATGTTCTGTGGAGCTCCATATTCAGATAGGGTTTGGTACCCTCCTCCAGAAAACCACAAGTGTTTACCAGATAAACACAAAATGTATGTTGACTACCTATATAGCCCGTCCAAATAGATATATACATTATAATACATCAACAGTGGCGAGCCTCAGAAGACGTAACTAATTCTGCTCAATAGAAAAATATACAGAGTAATAACTAAATCAAAACTTGTGAGCTATGTAAGCCAAGCAAAACCCCACTACGGGCATTCTAGAAGAGCTAGAGTCATACCACAACCCTTTGAAGCCATCAAGACTAAGACTGCTTATGGGCTACCGAATTGTTAACATACCCAAAGGATTCTTAGTGGCCAGAACATGAGGTTGAGCCAAAACTTCAGAAGAGGCGTCCAATGAAGGCCTCTGGAGCGCTAAGACATCTCTGGAAAAACTTGAAATACAACATGGCATGATCTAAAATGAGGATTTAACATCTTGTTATACTTATAAGAACCTCCTACTCCAAAGCTTAACAAATATATGATCTAGCTTATGTTGACAATTGTGAAATTAAGTACTTGAAACAATGTATTTGTTTATTTGTTTTTCACTGTTTTAGTGCTTTAAGTGTTTATGCTGATATAAAACAAATATAACAGTAATATAATGCAACAAATAAGCAACACACACATAACAACAAATTTAATCTAGGATTTCACCCTAGTATCATGGGCTATGTCTCCTTGAGCTCTTGTTAACTTGACTTGGCTCTTTGGAATTATGGTAAAGCTTTTTTTACAACTTCCACACTTAACTCCAAAGGTTACTGAACTGAACCAATGGGCTTAGAATACCATCTATATCCCTGGCTGCCCTCACTCTGCAAACAGATCTAAGATTCCTTGGACTTGATTCCTTCAATCAATGCTCTAAGCTTTCTTGAGCTTCTTGATGGCACTAACTCCCCCAAAATTCTTCAACTATCTTTGGAACTTCTTCTTTTGTCTCCAACACATATTAGATACCTACAACATACTAATCATTTGATCATTTGCTGTCTGAAACTTCCTTGTAGCTTCTTGGCCTTTAGAAGTCCCCAAATGCTTCTGCAAATCCCTACAATTGATTCAGAAGGTCCTTTACAGTTAGAATTGACTATTGGATCACTGAGAATGAGTATTGGTAGCTCCTACAACTGCCTCCAACCTTTGGTGGCTTCTGAGCTCCAAATCAATCTTCCTAGATGACATTCTCCATGAATATGACTTCCTCAGCCTCTCTGGACTATCCCATCAAATTCAAAAGGCTCTAATTAGCCTAGTGAGCCTCTTGTTCCACTCTCGCTGAGTTTCTCTGTCTCTGGGGCTCTGCCTCTGTCTTTGGGGCTATGCCTCTGTTTTCTCTGGACTCTGCCTTCTCTGCATTAAAACTGCTCTTTGAGTGCTTTTATGCAATATCTCCACCAATATTGGTGACTCACCTGATTCCAACTAAACTTAGCATATCCGCTAAACTTTAGCCACTTCACTAGGTTGATCGTCAGAGGTAGCCGTTAGCATAACCGTTGGCCGCACATATGTGTGGTATAATCCCAGCGGTTAGAGATAATCCTTCATGGAGCTTGCGATCGGGTCAACTCACAACCATTGATCTATCCCGTTCATTCAATGACTATCTCGTTCTTCGCTGGCCAACTAGCCTAGATGTTCTCCCTCGTTGACGTGACCTCGCTCGATCTAATGGACATCACTCAATCTTGTGTAGATTTCTACACGATCGATATCAAATTGAGGGCATGCGAGAAAAGTAGGTTTTCCCTACTACGTGTTGCCTGCTGAGGCTAATCACATGCTTTTGGTAAATTATTGCTTCTAGCCTTTCATCCGCACGAGAAACCATTTATAGATTAGCTGAATTCGTATTATTGACCACGTGCTTAATTTTTATTTTAAGAAAAAGGCGCTTAATAAAGGTTTTAGCACTTAAAGTGAATATCAACCTCTTTAACGCTAATTCAAGTTGAAAGCCAATATTAACCTTTTAACCTTTTAACAGGTGGTCATGTGAATTGCAACTGTTTACCTTATTTGCAACCTTATTCTTAATGCGGTTAAGGTCCTTGATCAATATCTAATTACTCCTCCCCATTAAGAATATTTTGGACCCCAAAAGACTGATATACTGATCTGTTTAGTAGATGAGAGTACCAACACCCTCTTCTTTCAGCATCCATACACTTCCTTACATGGCTAGTTCCTTTGAACCAAAACTCGAAGGTAGTCAACACTTTCCTTTTTGAATGCGCTTGTCCTCCTCCTAAAAATGGCTTTCCTTCAGAATTTCTATTAAGAAATTTACATAAGGTAGCTGAACATCGCTTCCTTGATCATTGATCCAAGGCAGCTCACACAAATGTTCTTTTGACATCTTGTAAAAAAAAAATATAACACAAGAAAACAACTTGATGGCATAAACTCTTGCCTCACCAAAAGAAGCAAATTTCACATCATGTGAACCATCATCATGTCTTTACATCTTATATAGAAATGATCGACTGAATAACAAGCCAACAAAAAAAACATGCCTTTTCAAACAACTGACTCTTTAAGTCAAGCATGTACAAAAAGAACTTAATGATTCTTTTTCAAAGTAGAAGGAATTCCACCTCTTGTGAAACACTTCATCATTATCTCCTTTTCAATCTTGGAGACAAAATCAACTTTTTCCAAGTCAATATGACATTACATGCATGTTTTAAACAAATTAGTCAACCAACAAGTCAATTACACATACATGTTCAAATACAGGGAAATCATCAACATCCCTGTGTTCATACATACTATTCTCATGTATTTATTGCACTCTCCAACTTTCTATTAAGCACAATCTTAAGTACAAGATCCTCAATCATATGTACATGTACTTACAAAGCTAAAATGAATGTAATTTTTCTGCAATAAAGTGAGTCTCGTACTCAACTTTTTCCATTCACCTTTATGGTAAAACCCTGCAACTTGCATTCGTTAGCAAAGAGATGTATCAAGTCGAAAGACATGCAACCTTAATTGGATAAGAACTCTAACCATTTCTTACCAATCCATATCAAAGGTGCTTCCTTTGTTTGCACATTGACATCAACATGTGAATCATCCTACAACACATCAATTATGGAAACTTCCTTTGCATTCTTGCCATTTTCTCTTCCCACCTTCTTCAAATTTTGTGGAAGCATTGTTGGATTCAAAGTTCAACACTTTGTAGCAATATGTCCTTGCTTATGGTAGTAAGTGCAACACATGTGCATCTTCTTGATAGCATGATTTGCCTTGTCCAATGGACGTTTGGCTTCTTGCCTCCTTTTCTTCAAAATTTTCCTGTATGTGGCCATTCTCTTCCAACATCTAGAAACATTATGGTTATCCAAACAAAAAAAGGAACATGCAATTTTTTCCCAATGCTTATGTGGAAATTTACCATGATTTACATGATAAAAGGAAATATGATTGAAATCAGATTTATACCTTTCTCTTTCACCTTTTTACCCTCACGAGGAGGTGAATCGAATGAAAAAGTGGCTTCCATTGGAACACCATCAATCTCTTCAATGCTTTGAGAGATTTCACAACTCTCTTGTTCAAGTGCATGCTTATGAACACCTTCTTCTTGCAAAGTATGTTTCAAATTATTACATTCCCCAAGAATACAATCTTTACAAACTTGAGGTAGAGAACCTGAAATGAAACTCCTTCTAGGAACTGTTTCAATTGCCTTCTTGGCTACTTTAGAACTTTCTCCATAAGATTGTCCATAGCCACAACCCAAATAGTTAGGCCTTTCCTCAGCCTTTATTGGCTCAACAATGCCCTGTGCATGTTTGCCCAATCCTTTTCCTTCATATCCCATTTTTAATATCAACTTGGACCCTATGCCTCTTGTATGTTTTTCAAAAGAACCAACATAAACATTCTTAGAGGAAATTGAAGACAAACTAGGATTGTTTACCTCTTCTTGAAGCTGATACTTGACTAAGGCTTCTTTGGCAAGAAGGAGCTATATTTCCATCTCATGCATCCTTTCCAGGTTCATATTTGCAATATGAAGTTGTCTCTCCATTTCCTGCAATTTGTTAGAAAGCAACTGCTTCTCTTCCTTCATGGAATTCAATTGCTCTCGAAGTTTGGTGCTCTTGCTTTCATCCTCATACATTTCTCTCACCATATCCATCATGATGAACAAGTCTTGCTTCATGTATTCATCAAAGAATCTTGTGAAGGAGGAAGATTTTTAGAACTCACTTGTAGAAATTGTCATCATAGAAATGAACAAAAGAACTTCAACAAAATTCACAAAGCTATTATTCAAGCAAACTTTTGCAAACAAACCTTCTTAAGTTTCAGGGACTGTCTTGAGGTCCTTGGGGTAAGGAGAATGCCTTCAACCCTTCTTACTTATTGTCCTCTCCTGGACTTAGATATCTATAGCTTTCCCTTCACCTTTGCAAACTCAAACAATAGTCAGTTTACAAACAATCAAACAGTCAAATCCTTTGTACTATTTAAACACCTATCAAGGCAAACAAGCAATCTATTTCTCTATCAATTAAGCAACTATGCTTTGTCAATCAAGCATCTTATTGCTTTGTCATTCAAGAAACTATGCTCTGTTAATCAAGCAATCATGCTTTGTCAATCAAGCAGCTAGCTGTGATACCACCTAATCTGAAATGAGGGTTTAAAATCTTGTTATACTTATAAGAACCTCCCATTCCAAAGCTAAAAAAATATATGATCTAGCTTATGTCGACAATTGTGGAGTTAAGTACTTGAAACAAGTGTATTTATTTGTTTGTTTTTAACTGTTTTAGTGCTTTAAGTATTTCTGTTGATATAAAACACATATAACAGTAATATAATGCAGCAAATAAGCAACACACACATAACAACAAATTTAATCTAGGAGTTCACCCTAATATCATGAGCTATGTCTCCTTGAGCTATTGTCAACTTGACTTGGCTCTTTGGGGTTATAGTAAAGCTTCTTTTACAACTTCCACACTTAACTCCAAAGGTTGCTGAACTAAACCAATGGGCTTAGAATACCATCTATATCCCTAGTTGTCCTCACTCTGCAAACAGATCTAAGCTTCCTTGGACTTGATTCCTTCAATCAGTGCTTTGAGTTGTCTTGAGCTTCTTGATGGCACTAACTCCCTCAGAATTCTTCAACTGTCTTTGGAACTTCTTCTTTTGTCTCCAACACATCTCAGACACCTACAATAGACTGATCATTTGATCATTTGTTGTCTGAAACCTCCTGATAGCTTCTTGGCCCTTAGAATTCCCCAAATGATTCTGCAAATCCCTGCAATGGATTCATAAGGTCCTTTACAGTTAGAATTGACTATTGGATCACTGAGAATGAGTATTGGTAGCTCCTACAACTGTCTCCAACCTTTGTTGGCTTCTGAGCTCCAAATCAATATTCCTGGATGAAATTCTCCATGAAGATGACTTCCACAACTTCTCTGGACTATCCCATCAGATTTAGAAAGCTCTAATTAGCCTAGTGAGCTTCTTGTTCCACTCTCGCTGAGTTTCTCTGTCTCTCGAGCTCTGCCTCTATTTTCTCTAGACTTTGCCTTCTCTGCATTAAAACTACTCTTTGAGTGCTTTTATGCAATATCTCCACCAACATTGGCAACTGCACTTGACTCCAACTAAACTTTAGCCACTCCGCCAGGCTAACTATTAGAGGTAGTTGTTAGCGTAACTATTGGGTGCACATATGTGCGATATATTCCCAATTGTTAGGGATAATCCTCAATAGAGCCTGCGATTAGGTTAACTCACAAATGTCGATCTATCTCGTCCATCCAACAGCTATCGCGTCATCCGCTGGCCAACTAGCTTGGATGATCTCCACTGTTGACGTGACCTCGCTTGATCCAATGGACATCACGCAATCTTGCACAGATTTATGCATGACTGCTATCAAATCGAGGGCGCACGAGAAAAGTAGTTTTACCATGCTACGCGTCGCCTGCTGAGGCTAATCACATGTTTTTGGTAAATTACTGCTTCTAGCCTTTCACCCGCACGAGAAACCATTTATTGCTTGGTTGAATACTGCCCATGTGCTAAATTCATATTTTAAGAAAAAGGCGCTTAATAAAGGTTTTGGAGCTTAAAGCGAATATTAACCTTTTAACGCTAATTCACGTTAAAAGCCAATATTAACCTTTTAACATTTTAACTGGCGGTCATATGAACTGCAACTGTTTACCTTGTTTGCAACCTTATTCTTAATTGTAGTTAAGGTCCTTGATCAATATTTTATCATGGCAACAAATTCAAACGATGTAGAATATCGAAATCCTGAATCACGAATGGGTACAAAGGGGAAAACAATTAAATAATACATTATAAACCTATTAGGGATGTCAGGGATGCCCAAGGGTAGGAGACTACAACAGGATAGAGCCATCGTGCCACGCCCTAGCCATGGAAACAATGTGTTTGACCATCTGTGGAAGAAATCATGGGCAAGTTACAATACTATAGAGATAAGAATAGCTCTGTTGAATGCATAACGAAACCACTGAGACTCACTGTCGAGTTACCCAAAACTGATAAAAGTCCCTTCTGCCATTAGATGAGAATAAAGGATGATGACCGTCGATGGTACAAGAATGTCGAGGCGGGAAGGATAGCTAGAGGACAGATGGCGGATGTCTCGAGGACTGTTCTTACCATAGCTCGAGAGGATAGAATGGTACAAGTGTTAAATGGATTCTGTAGGATTTATTATAAAGAAATCCAAAATCTGTGCTATGTAATAAATACCAAGATTACTATAATAAATTCAAAGTTAATGAATTGCATGTGACAGACCTTTTTCATGTGTACTATTAAGGTGCAACTATCAAGTATATAGTTTAATGTTGGGAAATAATACATTTTCATTTTTTTATTGGATTAATGTGGAGATATGGTAGCACAATTATAAATAAATGATATGTTGAAATATAAATAAAACATCTCATGTATTACTTAATATATAAATTTCAACAAATTTGTATTAAATTCTTATTATCATGTTGTATGTATGACTTTGTGATGATTTTACATGTAGGAGAGTTATACCATGTTTTATTCACAATATTACTTTGTCCAATTGTTAATGGATAAGATATTGATATTTTGAGGCTTCTTTTATACATGCTTAAAGAGATTTTAAAAAATATAGATAAAGTTGTTATTCATATCTAATAAAAGATTAGGTTTTTGTTTCATAAATGATGAGCATTATATTTGAAAGATACACACAGACAATGATTGCAAACCAATCTGTTAGTTTTATTTAAAAATCAAAGACTTAAATTTATGTAAGTTCCTAGAATTGAGAGATGTGTAAAACCCATTGTTGTTAGTTCTAATCAATAATCAAAGAGTTTAACTTTTGTAAGTTCTTAAAAATGGAAAGGTGTACAAAATCACTTTTTGTTATTAGTTGATTTAATAATGGTATGAACACTTTGATCCATGATATATTATTTCCATATCTATTAAAAGGTGAAGAAAATAAAAGTACTTATACAAGACTAGATAATTTTTTTCAAATCAACATGACCCATATATTTAACTTACATTTCTTTTTGTCATATTCAACTTTTATTGGCACATATTTCATGTAAGAAGAAAAGTTGATTCGTTTTTCATGGAATAGATAAATTTATTTATACATATATAGAGCATCATAAACATCCATGCTTAACCATGAAATTGATATGTTGCATGTTGAAAGGGATATTGTTGAATTTGTACTGGTTCAATTTCAAAGAGTGCTTACAATTTTGTTTTACTTAACATTGAAGTTGTATATATTATATATTTTAATTCATCAATCGTTTATCAATTTTCTATGTCCAATATAGAAATTAGACTCTTTTCATGGTTGTGAAAGAGTTTATAACATATATGTTTGACATAAAAAAAATAAAAATAAAAAAAACAAAACAAAAAACAAAAAAAAAACTCGTTAAATAGAATTTTCATGGGAAAAAGAACTTTACAACTTGAAGATATTTATTGGGTTATTTTATTCAGGAACGAAATGATGTATCTTTTCTAGATTTCTATGCACACTATTCTCATAAGTAAAATTCCTAAAATAGATTATGCATTTCATGGTGAATGTAAAGTTATATAAATTAATATTATCTAACGGTTCCATAATATTTGGGGAATGCAAGCAATGTGTTGGAGGTGTTATGTTCATCTCATGCTTTTCTTAAGCTAAGATAATTAGTATAATACATACCAAATGCATTAGTATAAGAGTGTAGAAGAATGCACATAATTTACATTAAAGTTATTATCTTTTTACATTTAGTTCAAAAAATGAATTTACGACCATTCATTGTTTGATTTTGAACTTCTATATATCAGGGGGATTGTCTTAGCTTGATGATAATTGGATTTCAAGTGTATTTTTGTAAAATTTGGCTCTCATCTATTTTTGTAAACAGTTTGGCTCTGTTCTTATAATGAGAACACCAACATAGGGGATTTGATACATAATATTTACTATGATGTTGTTGAGGGCATATAATCAATATTGACCCCAAGTTCCATATATATTAGGAGCAAATATAATGATCATTCTGAAAGGAGAAATTATTAATCTATGATCACTTTTCTATAAAGGACCATGCGAGGATCATGTATTTAGTGTTGGCATGTATTTACAATGAAAAAGTGATTTTAATAGAACTATAATCACCATTGGATTTATTATATGCTAACCATAGTAGTATAGTGAAATTGATTCACTAAAACAATCAGTGAATTCATTTAGTAACATATAAATAATTTGTTGCATTAGCATAATATATTTGTACTAATGAGATAATTTTCTACATAAGTATTGTCTTGGTTGCCATTTCTATTCTTTCTTCGATATTTCTTTGCTAAAATTAAATTGAGTTTAGGCTTGGGATTCACCTCAAGAACATGGAAAAATATCTCTTTCATGTCATGTACAATAATTTGGAGGAACAACTCAAAATGCAATGCGCTCCTACTAGTAGAGAATTTTCAACACTACATTATAGATATCTAAAGGTGTATTACTACAATTGAATTCATCCTTCCATGGGTGGATGATGTAGTATAATTTGGATTTCCCTATGATGCACCATTCCTTACTTGATATAATCCTAAAGTGATATTTTTGTGCATGTAGTGGTCTTATCCATTGAATCTTATACAAGGAAATTATAGCCTTTTCCCCTTCAGTATCCACAATGAAATAAAGATCCTATTAATTAGTCTTCACAAATAAATTTTCCCTTAACTTGTTTAACTATGCTCTAGGTTGTTGAATTTGATACACTATGTGGATAACAACATTGCATAGCTCTATCAAAGAGCTGGCTACTTGCTTCTCTCGATCTTATGTCACAAAATCTAGTAGTTGCTTGAAAATAATGTTTCACATATTGGAATATTTCGAGATCACGTTATTTGTGACACACTATTTGTGAGTTTTTTGTTTCACAATTAGAAGCAATATACTTTGTTTCTTCTACTTCCACTCATCAGTGTAGTGGGAACTTTCCTATTGGTTGTGTTAATCGCTAAAATAGTTGGCATAGTTGTTGGCCTTATACCTATGATCAATATTCTACATGAGCATATATGCATTCGTTATTGTATCCACTGATATGAAATTTAGAATAAAATACATACTTTCTATTTGATGTCCAAAATAACTTTAGAGAATAGAGCTCAGTAGTATATTAATTTATTAATTGATCCTGGTTTATTAGCCTTATGCCTGTGGCCAACCTTCTACATAAACATATATGCATTCCTTAGTGTATCCACTAATATGAACTTTAAAATAAAATCAGGCTCTTTCTATTTGATATCCCTAATAGCCTTAAATAATATAATTCAATAGTATGTTAATTTATTAATTGGTCATGGTAATATGGAATTTGATGATCTAATATCATATAATGATCTTCACACTAACTCAATAGTTAAAATATTGTGATATTCAAAATATTATTCATTGTCTTCATACTATTTTCTACATCGAGATGAATTCACCATGCTCTTTTCACTACTTCTTGTGAGATTCCCACCAACCCTTCATGATTAAGGACATGTATATGGTCACATGTTTGACTTTCTTTGCATCATTAAAGTATTTTAAATCAAGCTATTATAGAATGCATGAAGGTCTTATTGACCACTTTAGCATCAACATTTCTTTTCTATAATGGGATTTGATGGTCAAGCTATTTTTTAATGAATTCTTATGGCCCAATAGTCCTAATATGTATTGTGTGCATATAAGATGAAAATGCACTAGGCCTTAATCTATTTATTATATTTACAATATATACACAGATTTACAAATGCTTCTTCTACATTACTTGACTAACCAATGTTTAGATAATGATTAAAATAAGGTTGGTAAATTATGTTGATATGGTGTTTCCACCATGTTGAGTTTTATTGTGAGTGTATGAATGTCCATAATTAGATAGGATCAACCTCATAATTGTGGCCCATGAAGCTATCATAGGCATGCATATAGGAAAATATTGCAAAGGTGTTTATGAAGCAACGAGATCCTAATTAGATGAACTTATTAAAAGTAAATTTCATATGTAATTTTTATATCAATAACTATAATACAAAGTAGAACAAATTAAGACATATAGTTATTAAGCATATAAAGTTATGTTAATGTAAGGGCTAATCATAAATAAATGCCTATGATTTTGGTTTAACCCTTTCAACACATATTATAATGTTCATTCTTTTTATATTTATTTATCATTTGGTACCATATTAATGATCATAATATAATTAGTTTGAATAAATACACATGAAAATGTTAATAAATATGAATAATCATATTATAAATAAATAAATGATGAATAGCTATAATTATCACCTTCCACATATATGAAAATCTTAATAACTACCATCTTTTAACATAAAAAATTAATAAACATTAATTAAAAAACCATCACAACGTCAGAGCATGCACAACAGAAACAAAACAAATTATACACACAACAGAAATCATGAGACAGCAAGTTTAATGTTGTTCACCCAACCAATCTGGGCTACGTCCACCAAACAGAGGCATCGGAAATCTTATTACTCAACAGGAGATTACAATAACATAATTCCTCACACACTCTCAGCACACATATTCTCTACAGGCTTACATTTTTATAGTTGGGAGTAGAAAACTGAATCATAAATTCTCTCACGACAAATATAGAATGCAATAACTCCTCCTCAGGAATAAATGGAGCTACTTTAGCAACAAATCTTATTGTTGTCACACTCATGAGATTTTTTCCAAAAATTAGTTAACAAAAAATCTCAACAATCTCCGCCTTGACAACAATTAGCCTGATACCTTGTTCCTTTATTATTTTATCTTTTCTGCAAGCCAAGAGAAGCCATACACCAACGTAGCTTCTCTAACAAAACTGGTTTCGTGAACATGTCTGCACAGTTTTCCTTTGTATGCACTTTTTCAAGAGAGACTCCCGTTTTAGTCATAAACTTTCTTACAAAATGGTACTTGATAGGTATATGCTTTGATTTATTATGATAGGCCATATTCTTAGCCAAATGAATTGCACTTTGACTATCAAAAAACAACTTGATGTTGTCCTGTAACCTACCAAACTCACCAAACAAACCTTTCAACCAAATCGCTTCTTTGCAAGCATGTGAAGTAGCTATGTATTCTGCTTCAGTAGTGGATAAAGCAACAATGTTCTGTAGCTTTGACATCCAGCTAATAGCTCCACCTGCAAGAGTAAAGACATACCCTGAAGTTGACCTTCTCTTATCCAAATAACCTGCAAAATCAGAATCAACATATCCACAAACAAATTCACTACTCCTGCTATATGTGATACAATAATCACTTGTGCCTCTCAAATACTGAAGCACCCATTTCACTACTGACTAGTGTTCTTTTCCTAGATTTGCCATATACCTACTGACAACCCCGACTGCATGTGAAATATCTGGTCGAGTACAAACCATCACATACATCAAACAACCTACTACATTGGCATATGGAATTCGAGACATATATTCTTTTTCTTCATTTGTATTAGGAAATAAACTAGAAGAAAGCTTAAAATGGGAAGCTAAAAGGATTGAAATAGGCTTCACATTGTTCATA
This sequence comes from Pinus taeda, assembly GCA_000404065.3. Lineage (NCBI taxonomy): Eukaryota > Viridiplantae > Streptophyta > Pinopsida > Pinales > Pinaceae > Pinus > Pinus taeda. The sequence goes on from APFE031124903.1 coordinate 188,336, forward strand.
CCAAACCTCAAGAGTATTTTCTCAATATAATTCTGTTGTGATAGCCACAGCTTACCATTGCTCCTGTCTCTGAAAATCTCCATGCCCAAAATCTGTCTTGCTGCTCCTAGATCTTTCATATCAAATGTCCTAGCCATTTGAGCCTTTAACCTGTTGATCTCTATTATGCTTTTGCTTGCTAAAAGCATATCGTCAACATACAACACTAAGATAATGAACATGCCATTACTTAATTTCTTAAAGTAAACACAATGATCATATTCACTTCTTATATAATTTTGACTCATCGTGAAAGAATCAAATTTCTTGTACCATTGTCAAGGCAACTGCTTTAGATCATACAATGATTTCTTGAGCCTGCAGACAAATTTCTTGTTACGATCTTGAACAAACCCTTCCGATTGTTCCATGTGAATCTCCTCATCTAAATATCCATGTAAAAAGGTAGTTTTAACATCTAGTTGGTGTAATTCTAAATCAAGTAAAGCAACTAATGCTAATACAATTCGAATTGAAACAATTTTTACAACTAGTGAAAATATCTCATGAAAATTAATGCCTGCTTTCTGAGAAAAACCTTTTGCGACCAGCCTTTTCTTTTTACCTGTCCTCTGTATCATCAACACCCCTTTTCAATTTGTAAACCCATTTACATCCCACAATTTTTCTATCTTTAGGAAGTTCTACTAGATCCCATGTGCCATTCTTGACTAATGCCATCATCTCCTCCTTCATAACTTCTTTCCACTTTTCACTTTTAGAACCTTCTACAACTTCCTGATAGCATAAAGGTTCATCATGATTAGCAGTTAAAGAAATTGAAGTAACATAATCATCATACCTTTTAGGAGGACGTTTGATTCTTGTGGACCTCCTTAAAGATGTTTATGGTACTTCCACAATTTGTTGATTATTGTCTGTAAGAACTTCTTCATGATCTGCATCTGAAACTTTTTCATCTTGACTATCATCAGTATTTGAACTGGTTTCAAATTGAATGTGTTGAAGCTTAGATACATTATCCTGTTTCAATTTATCATCTACATCTGGATTTTCAAGTGAAGATTCATTAAATTTAACATCTCTGTTAATGATGATCTTGTGAGTAGTAGGATCCCACAATCTGTATCCCTTAGTCCCATTACCATATCCAACAAAGATATATCTTTTTGATTTAGGATCTAATTTAGAACGCTGATGTTTTGGAACTAGAGCATATGCATCACAACCAAAAACTTTAAGTTTAGAATAATCACAAGGATGACCTTTCCATACCTCTTGAGGAATTTTGCATCCTATTGCAGTTGATGGTGATCGATTTATCAAATAGCAAGCTATAGAAACCACTTATGTCCACAATTCCTTCTGCAAATTGGCATTACTAAGCATACTTCTTGCTCTCTCTAAAAGAGTCTTGTTCATGCTTTCAACAACTCCATTTTGGTGAGGAGTATATACAGTGGTTTTATGTCTTTCGATCTGAGCGTCCTTGCAATAATTATAAAATTCCTTTAAATTAAACTCACCACCATTTTCAGTTCTTAAACATTTAATGGTTCTTCCAGTGATGTTTTCAACTAATGCTCTAAACTGTTTGAAAATTGTGAATACATCAGACTTCTTATTTAACATGTAGACCCACACTTTTCTAGAGAAATCATCAATAAAAGATACAAAATATGACGATCCTCCATATGAGGTTGTAGGAGATGGACCCCAAACATCAGAATGGATATAATCAAGGATTCCTTTACTAGTATGTTTCCAGTTTTAAACTTCTGCTTGCTTTGTTTCCCAAATAGACAATGTTTGCAAAAATCTAACTTAACAGACTTTAAATTAGGAAGTATCTTATGATCAGATAAAATCTTTAAACCTCTTTTGCTCATATGGCCCAACCTTTGATGCCATAAACGAATAGAATTACTGTCGTTTTCAGATACTGTAGAAATATGATCTGACTCTGTTCTTCCTTCTAACTGAAAAAGATTTCCAACCTTCTTTGCTTTCATTACTAGTAAAATTCCTTTATAAACTTTCATTACTCCACCTTGATTAAAAGTTTTATATCCATTAGTGTCTAGTACTCCTACTGAAATATGTGTTTTTTCATGGTTGAATGTTGTGTGTCTTATTTGTTTTTTTTTTTAATTTTGCTATGTTAACAATAATTCAGAAACTTCTACATCAGAAGCAATGATGGTCAGAGGTCGTTCTAAAGAAAGACACTTCAGTAAACACAACAACTCGCGTTCAAAATCGAAAGGGAAAAAGAGTAAGGTAAAGTGATGGTTTTGTGGCAAATTGGGACAATTAAAGAAGGACTATTGGAAGAGACAACAAACATCCAAAGAAGACTCTTCGACAGAGAAGAAAGAAGCAAACACGACAGATACAGGTTCGGCATCCATTTC
>APFE031124903.1:208031-256456 GCA_000404065.3 Pinus taeda
TACAGTGCTTTCCTGTAAAAGTAGGGCTTTTCTACTTAATGCGTCGGCCACCTTATTTGCTTGTCCACTGATATGTTTAAGCACAAAATTAAAACTCTGTAAGTACTCCACCCATTTGGCATGTTTATGATTAAGTTTGTGTTGCTGCATTACATATTGTAATGCAAAATTATCTGAAAACAGCACGAACTCGTTCCCTAACAAATAATGCCTCCAGTGTCTTAGAGCCTGTACCACTGCGTAAAATTCCTTGTCATATGAGGAGTACGTCTGCCTACTCTCATTCAATTTTTCGCTGAAAAATGCTACAGGTCTGTCCTCCTGACTGAGTACAGCCCCGATTGTTGTTCCACTAGCATCACAACGTACCTGAAATAATTTTTGAAAATCTGGTAGCTTGAGAATTGGTCTTTCTGTTATCTTCTTTTTCAATAGTTGAAAACTTTTTTATGCTGCTTATGTCCATCGAAAAGGTTGGCTGGCCTTTTTGATGGTCTCCAACATAGGAGCACAAATTCCACTGAAATTTTTAATAAACTTCCTATAGAAACTTGCTAATCCATGGAAACTACGTACCTCAAACAAATTCTTCGGTGACGACCAATTTATTATTGCTGTTACCTTTTCCGGATCCATTTTCAATTCGTTTTCTGCTATCACAAATCCAAGATAAAGTAACTCTCTTTGCAAAAACGTACATTTCTTCAGATTTATTAATAACTTGTTTTGCTATAGTTTTTCCAACACTTTGCGCACATGCCAAAAGTGTTCTTCTTTCGTCTTGCTAAAAATAAGAATGTCATCCAAATAAACAATTACAAATTTCCCTATATACTCCTTTAACATCTCATTCATGAGTCTCATGAATGTGCTGGGTGCATTGCTCAACCCGAACGGCATGACCAGCCATTCATATAATCCTTCATTTGTTTTAAAAGTTGTCTTCCACTCGTCTCCCTCTTGTATCCGAATCTGGTGATATCCGCTTTTTAAGTCTATTTTAGAGAAATAAGCTGCCCCACTCAAACAGTCCATCATATCATCCATACGCGGTAATGGAAATCTGTACCGGATGGTGATTTTATTGATGGCCCTGGAATCGGTGCACATCCGCCATTCGCCTCCCTTTTTGGGGGCGAGAACTGTTGGTACAACACATGGGCTTAAAATTTCTCTGATTAATCCTTTGTCCAATAATTCCTGCACCTATTTCGTGATTTCTTCATTATCCTTGGGGCTCATTCGATAGGCTGCCTTATTTGGTAAGTTGTCTCCAGGTATGAAGTCGATATGGTGACTAATACTCCACTTGGGAGGTAACTTATCTGGCAAGTCGTCCACTACGATATCTGTAAATTCTTCCAACATCTGATGTATTTCTATAGGTAAATCTGTGATTTCTGTATGTAATAGGACTGTCCTCGTCTTCTTGACTACAACATAACTTATTTCACTGTTCTCAACCTGCTTTAAAAACTGTTTTCCGCTCATTAGCAATGCCTTAGTTTCATTTACTTCAGCTGTTTCCTTCTCTTCTCTGATAGGCACAAGGGTATGCCTAACCCCATCTTTTTCGAACTTATAACAGTTCATCACTCCACCGTGTGTCACCTTTCTATCATATTGCCAAGGTCTGCCCAATAAGATGTGACATACGTCCATCGGCATAATGTCGCAAATGATTTTATCCTTGTATCGTCCTATCTGAAATTCAACTTCACTCTGTTCGTCCACCAGTAACTGGTGCCCCTTTTGTAGCCATGAAACTCGATACGGATTGGGGTGTTTTAAACGCTTCAGCCCCAACTTCTCCACCATTTCTGTGGACACCAAATTGTCCGTACTTCTACTGTCGATTATCATCTTACAACACTTACCCTGCGATTTGCAAACTGTCTTGAATAGAGCTTTTCGCTGCATCTCTTCGACACTCTCATCCACTGGTTTCAGTAACACCTTATGCAGCACTAAATCTTCTCCCGTTTCTAGGGCATTCTCTGCCTCTTGAGGGGGTGCTACTGCTTCCTCTGGTTGCGCCACATATGCACCTTGCTGTCCAATTGAATCTGTTTTTGGGCACTCAAACGAGCGGTGCCCCCACTTGTGGCATCTATAGCACTGATAACCAGTTCCCATTCCACGACCATTTCCTCTGCCGCGTTGGAACGATCTGCCACCTCTCGGTTCGTCTCCTTTTTCTGTTGTTCCCGAAGTCCTTGAACTGTTGGCTTCCTCGCTGTTGCTGGCAGTTCGGCCCCTGCCATAGGACTGGCCTCTTCCTCTGGTAGACCCTCATCCTTTTCAGGCATTCTGTCTTTGGTTAAGTTTCTCCTCTGCTTTAATTGCGCTCTAGTATGCCTCATCAGTATTGTTTGGAGACAAAATGCTTATTTCATCCAAAATATCCATTCTTAGCCCATTTACATATCTGCCTGTCCTCTCTGCTGTATCCTCTGTGTATCCAGCTCGCAAATTCACTCGAAAAAACTCCTCTGTATACTCTTTCACAGTCAGTCCCCTCTGTCTCAAATTCTATACCTGCCTATGTAACGCGATTTGATAATCCCTTGGCAGAAATATGCCCCTCAATTTAGCTACCATCCTTGTCCAAGTTTTAATCGGTGTTTTGTTCAACCTCTTTCTCTCATTCTGGACACTGTCCCACCACAGGGCTGCGTGTCCTTTCAGCTTTGTTGCTGCAAAATTGACCCTACGGTCTTCACTAACTTCCTCACATTCAAAATACTTTTCCATCTCGCTAATCCAATCTAACACAACATCAATAGATAAACTACCATCGTAAGTCGGGGGTTCTGGTTTTGGTCTGTTGTTTGACAATAAGACAGACTTCAGTAACTTCACTTCTGGTGATTCACCTTCAGGCCCATCTACTGCCACTTCCACTTCTTCTTCACTCACATCACCCATTTCTGGATCTCTTCTCCTGCCTGCCTCTACTGCTTCCAACCGAGCAGTAAGAACTCTAAGTTATTCTCGTAATGCCTCATTTTCCATTCTACGAGCAGCTCGGCCTCGTCCTCGTCTACCTATATCCATTTTTCCCAAATCTCTTCAACTCAAACTACTCTGATACCACTCTGATGGGACCTAGCCCACTTGGCAGCACTTTGCACTTTTATGTATGACCTGGATAGGTTATGTGGCGAACAAATATTTCTGTCCGCAGGTTTTTTGTGATGGTGGTAGCTGGTGTATTGAATGTGGGAATTAAATGACACTACTCTGCCTCGAAACACGCCTTAACCCTAACCTTTCACGCATTCTCTCAATTGTTCTTTGGTGATTTTGCTCTGAGGTATTCGATGTCGTCGAGGGTTTGTTGGTCTCTAAAACAGAACTCCGTGTGCGTTATGCTGTGGGTTTTTGTTCGGCTCCTAGTGTGGTCTAAGAACTTGAATCCGCCTCTGGTTAACCTGTTTGTTTGTTTGATGGCAACGATGTTTGATTGTGAAGGTTATTCGACCTGGTTCTGTGGCTTGACTCCGGTAAGTGGTTTTTCTATTTCCCTGTTCCTTGCATGCGTGGGCTTCTGATTATGTTGCTTGCTTCTCGTTGTGGCTATTATGCCTGTTGTTTGTATTTATACTATGGTTCTAGCTCAGTTCCTTCATTGTTGCCAATGGCAATCACTGTATTTTTGCTATATGTCTTCTGGTTCTTTGATGTCTCTAGTTCGAATTCTATCTGGGTATTATTTGCTTGTGGTTGTTCGCTTTCTCACAGTGTGGCACTGTCTTGGTTTGGAAGCACAGGGCTTCTCAGGCACGCGTCCTCAGTTTAGAACAGGTAACGAATCTCGTCCATGCTGCAATATGACTTTTTATCTGGTTCTGGAACTAACCCAACTCGCTCCTTTGGTCGACAGTTTCTCGGTCTCGTTCAGGTTGTCATGCTATGGTGTCTGGCTGTGCTTTCTAGGTAAAACTCCTTTTGAAATTTTTGACTTCCTACAGGTACTCTTATTTCCCCTAAGTATTCTTTACACCATACAATTCTAATGCACATGCATTCGTATTCTTGCAGGTCTCTGTCGGTGACCTGGGCGACGTATCTTCCAGCACCTAATTGTTCGGTCATTCTCTTTCTGGGTAGGCCTGAAACTTCAATCTTTGTCTGCAGTTTCGATTTCTATGGAAGACCCATCTCCTGGTCTAGTTTCTTGGTCACTGTGTGCGCTTATTCGGCTGTAATTGTATTTTGTTTCTTATGTGTGAAATGTATAAAGATTTGGGACCACTGGTCGTTTGTTTTGTTCAAACCCTAACTCAGGGTTTTTCTATTTTGCAAGGGTTTCCGACTATCAGTCGTTCTCGGCTCTGTTTATGTTTTAATAGTCTCTGTCCTCCGTAACATTGTTTGGCTCTACCAATAGTGCTGTAAATTTCGGTTCTTTGATAATTGAAATGAGACTTTGAATATAAAAAAAAAAGTTTGTATAGGTTTTGGTTACCTCTACGTATTCGGATTCTGGATTGTCATTCGTCCTTTTATGTATTCGAACGTTGGAAAAGTTTGTGAACGTTGCTATGTGAATTCTCTGTCGTTGTTGTCTGAATATCATGAACTTGAACTGTTTCTCAACCGCGTACGAGAATGAATTGATGACTGGTAGTTTAATAACTATGAATTCACTGTGTTTCTGTCTATTTGCTTAGTATTTGACTGTGATTAATGTTTGCACAGTAGCCATAACAAATTAATGAATAGTAATGATACAGTAACTTGACAGACAGTAAAAACGTAAATGAATATAAGAAATCACTTGTACAAATGGTCTAGATGGACAATGGCTTTTCGTGTTGAATGCTCGGTCTGTTTCTATTTCCTTTTCTTCTTAATTAACTCAATTCTCCTCTACTGAACTGAACCCCATTCTGTTACATTTGTTCTGACTTTATAGCCCTCTGTTTTCAGTTGATGCTTACAATTAATTTAACTGTTACAGAATATGGTTACATAATTTCTACTTCTGTCAATAACTACATTCATTTGGTATTCCAAGACTTGTAGGAACAGTTCGTTGTTATTTCCCTAATTACATGGACTACTCTCTAATTAACAATTGAAGCTACAATAATCCTAACTGAAAAATAAAAAGAGGTATGTAATTTTTTTACTGACTTTGTAAAATAAAATAAAAGAAAAATTATTCCCATAAGAATTTGACAGTTCAATCGATCACTAGCTTTTGAACCTGGTTGGAGTTCTTTCTGCCCAATTACGGTGAGCTGGATGCTCCTGCATCAATTTCTAATCCTATTTGATTTATTACGAAGTAAATGCATTGATTTCTATGTAGATGTTAACTTCTAATTCTATTTCATTGCTTGTATTAGATGCATTCATTTCATTAAATATGTTAATTTATAATCTTGTTTCATTGAGTTTGCTTTAGATGCAATGATTTCAGTGTAGATGTTGATTCCTAATCCTATTTTATTGCTAGCACTAGATGCATTTATTTCAGTGTAGATGTTGATTTATAATCCTATTTGATTGCTTTTAGCATTAGATGCATTGAATTCAGTGTAGATATTAATTTTATTACCCTATTTGATTGTTTGCATTAGATGAATTGATTTTAATGTAGATGTTTATTTCTCATTCTATTTGATTGCTTGCATTAGATGCATTGATTTTAGTGAAGATGTTAATTTTTTATAAATGATGTAACTAGATATATGGTGTACATTGGTTTCAAGGTAATTAGTTTAACATTGTCCATTGATTTCAGTGTAAGCACAAAACAATTATTGATGACATGCATTATGACTAAGCTTTTGTAGATAAACTCAAACAAAATCAAATCAAATAAAACTTGTATTTATAACTTTTACATATCCACACATATTTTAAAATTGAATATATAATTTATTTCAATCACATTTGAGTTTTTAAAAATCTAATAAAACTTAAATTTCCATTTAAGGAATTGATTGGAATACTTGGATAACTACTTTTAAATTTAGGAAAGTTGATAACATTATATAAAATTATAGAAATGTTTCCATTTATTGTTGTTTTACCTATATATTAAATTTCAATACAATTGACCATGTTATGACTAAACTCTTGTGGATAATCTCAAATAAACAGTGTTGAATAAAACCTATTTGTTGTTTACATGACATCTTTTAATATTAAAATTGAATAAAACTTATTGTGTTTTTTAATTGAACCTTGAGATAATAAATTGATTGAAATATTTAAAAAAGTTGTCCATGCAATGGTATATGGGTGGGTCACAATTTTCATATATATATATATATATATATAATACGTTCACTTTATAATTCAAGTAATTTATTTTTAAAATGAATTGTAATAATATACATCTTGGTTGCACTAAAAGACACTTTCTACAAGATAGTATGATGCATGATTGGAATTATTTCTATGTTCAATATTAAAGTATTACATGATATATTTTAGTTCATTTTAAGTATGAAAGTGACATGCATCATTATTTAATATTGTACATATTTTCTTAGTTTATGAAGTTGGAAATCAAAATTGAACATATATTTTACTAATAAAAGTTATAGTATATAGAAAAATTATTAAATTAGCGAAATAATTTTAATAGATCCATTTAAACTTCAAAAATTAATGAGCATCCATAAACAAGATTAATACAAATCCATAAACTAAAATAGTGAATACATGTATCAATAAACTATCCATATGAAAATATATACAAATTGCAAATATCACATGAACATCCATATATTGAAATAATAAACATGCAGAAACTAAAATATTGTTCATGATGTACATCCATTAACCATACATGTATGAATATATAGAAAATTTGTATCACACATGTGAATATGCCCTATGAAATGGGCCTGAAAATATATAAACTATGACACTCTAACTACCACCCGAACTCCTGTGTGAGTTATGTCGTGCAAAGTAAGTGTCCATAAGCTGGTACTACAATATAAAACATTTAAATTCAAACTAATTAGATCATTATTTGTACAAAATAAACAATATGGAAATAAATAATATTGAACCACATTTTTAATTACGTATATACATGAATCTACTAACCTCAGTCAAGTCCAAATGTAAATCTAATAGGGTGGGGGTCTAATCATGAATATGGGTTTAGTGCTCCCCTTCATGTGGCTCAATGATTGGGGCTTGCATCGATGGACCTGCATCATTAGTTCCTCTAAACCCAACATCCCACTCATTTCTCCACTTAATAGTGGCATCAATAAGACTCTACATATGGGCATGTGTACACAATGGCAAGGACAAATTATAATTAATATACATATGCATTAGCATATTTATGTAACTTAAAAAAAAAATTTGAAATCTTAGGAATAAAGAAGTTTAACTCAACTATTGGTCCATGTGGTTGGGCATATTCACTCTCCTCCACATTAGTGAACATATAAGGTGGAGGTGGAGGTGGAGGAGAATCCATGGAAACATGCTCTAGTCAAGGATGACCTAGATATTCAAATGCCCCCTCGGATGACCTCATAAGCTCATCCATGTAGATGGAAAATGTATACATGTTATCATGAACTTATTAAAAGAAATTCTATCTAAACGATCTAGAAATTTTAATATAAATAATTATGCATAATTTGACAATAAGAGTTAAAAGTTTCGTATATATATGTACTTGGTCTCTGTCACGAGGACATGCATCCTCAAAGTCTCACGAATGACATCATGATACATACATGAATGTGTCAAAAGGTTGTTGTTCAAGGGTAAACTAGTGAAAATGCATCATCATATAAATGCATTGGTGGGTCACGAGGCAGTGGTTGTGGTCTTCTAATCTCTCCATCAAATGCAACATGTGCACTAGCCAATGATGCTCATATGATGTCTGCAATAGTCTCTCGCATCTCACCACCATGATGAAATAGCTCCTCTGGTTGTGTCAATAATACCAAGCTCTGAGATGGTAATGGCAATAATTTTGGAGGTGGTGGTACATGCCCAGGGTCCCTACAAGCCCCCTTGTGCTCATAGGTATGTCCCATGCTGGTACCATGAAAATGAGATCCTATATCAATGTAATCTGGCCTCGTATGTAACAGAAACTCTACATATAAATTCTTAGCAAAATAAATGATGACCTAATCATGGTTGGGGAACTTGCCCCAAGCTCCAATGAATCTATCATACACAAAAGGGGCTGCATGAACATTACCAAAATATTTTAATGGGATTAGACCATTATGTCTACCAGGGAGATTCAGAGGGATGTCAAACAACTCCCCACGAACATCAATGTCCTTGGTGGCCTCTTTCACCACATCCTAAGAATCGAGGCCTCTAACCTCATGCCTCCTAACCCTATGTATGAACTGTAATATGTGGCTATGTGGGCCTGACCTTCGGTATGTCTCGATCAACCTACTCATGCTATCCAAATTCAAAGATAATGCAACACAAGATGGTGAATTGGTAGATATATTCTCTGTCTCTGCTATGATCTGTGCATGATGGGTCATAACATCCTATAATATCATCTAAGTTGTAGCATCATCCCATGGAGGGATCGATGTTGCACTCTGATCCTCAGCTTCGACCTGTTGAGGACCTGTAAATCATAAACATAATTTAACATATATATAATTGAGAAACTAGAAGAATAATAACATATACATTCAAATGCATTAGTTGAAGAAAATTTTAAAAATTAAAGACAATTTCAAGACATAAACACATAAAGTTTAAAGAGGATTTAAAAATGCAGGAGGTGTACCTGAAATAGGGGAAGAAGGTAAGCATGGTCATCAAAAGAGACAAAACAAATACCTCTGACACTTTGACTAGTATTGGAGGCAAGCTCTACGATGGGAACATGAACTCTTAGTCAGTTATGTGATCTATCACAAGCCCAACCACATATAATATAACCTCTTGCACTATGATGGCTTGTAGTTGGGGTGCATATATGGGATGCCTCAACATATTATATATAATACATATAAACTGATCCAAGAAACAAATGTTGAAAAATACCATTTGTAAATTCAAGAAAAATAATCTAGTCTGAAGTCCTAAACATTAGAGTCCATTTTTTGATAATTTATCAACCAAAGTACATTGAGTTCCTTGTAAACAAAATCGAAAGAAGTGATCAAATATACCCTCACACCTTTTATTGTTTCTAAATAATGCATTTTATTTGTAGCACGTAAATATGTAAATATATATTAAAATTTTGAAATAAAAATATTTACAAAACTAATAAAATTTCATGCCAACCAAATACTACGATAGACTTTACATTCTTAATGTTTGAGTTTAACACATGACATGTACTAAATGCAAGCACATGAAGACAATGTTTCCTATACAACACACTCCATAATAAAACAATATGACACAAATTAGAAACTCAAGTCATTACTTTGTGTATTATGTTTTAAATAATTATGCTATATTAAATGTTAATGCTATAGTTATACACAATGTACATGTTACACTATTTTAAATGTTATGAACTATATTATTTTATGTTACATTATTATTATTATTATGTCAAATAATTTTATGTTTATGAAATATATTATATATATATATATATATATATATAACTAACATAGTTCTATACTATTTAAGATAATATACCTTGTTATATAATATTATATATATTAATTATATATATTATATTATTATATATATATATATATATAATATATATATATATATATATATTGTGTTTATAACTTTATAATAATTAATATATATAGTTATATTTATAATTATTATAGTTTTTAATGAGTTGTTAATTATAGTATATGTGTATTAAATTAAATAATTTTATATTTATATATATTTGAAATAATTGGAAAGTTTTATATTATGAACTAAATAGTTATAAAACTATATATATATCGAGAGAGATAAATATAAATAATTATATAGTAATTATGTTATTGACTATAGTTATGGTTATGTCGTAACATTATGTATATAAAATTTTATGGTATGTTAAATAGTTGTAAAACCATATTATGTTATCATATCATGATGTCGAGAGTCTCCCAAGTTTCATTGTTGCCCATCTTCAGTATATCTGACAAAGATTCTCAGAGATGTGTATTAGTACTTGATAGCCATGTATTGTCAATTGTATGTGCATAATAATGTTGAGGTATTCAAGGAGAATTGGGTATCCACGCTCATTATAGTGGTGACCTATGGCAGAGATTTTAATTGGGTGGATATATTATCATAAGAGTTGCAACGTCAAGTGTGGCAGACTAAAGATTCTTTATGGAGGAACTAATCATGTCCTCATTTCTCTTAGACAAAGTTTGTGCAAAGTATATGTTCCCAGGAATGAACTGGAATTGGACCCCTTAGGAGAAGTTCTCGATTTACTTGCATCGTAGAGTGTTATCAGAAACAAGCTTCATAGGCATATACAAAAAATTGGATGAACGCTTCTTTGCAGTTATCTTTCACATGATATTCGAGATTGATCCTCCTTGCATGACAAATTGGGTAAAGAAGTCACAGAATTCTTTTCATCTCTTAAGGGTACATACATTAGGTGCTTTGATTTTCTGATATCCCCTCATCTTATGCCACAATATGTGACCAACAAGGTGGTCATGCAAGAAGTTGTAAATCAGTTGGAAGAAGGAGTGTCATGAATTCTTCATAGGAGGAAGACAACTCCTTGGCCTATCTTTTTGTTAAGGATCAGACTATATGAGATAAAGAGCCATAGTGTGATAATAGTGGAGATAAAGGAGTTGGACTGATTACACTTCACCACTAAATACTTCCATGGATATTGTCCCAAATGAATTGTCTAGAAACATTCTCAAAGGATTGGTCACAATACATGGTACTCATTTATGTCAACAACAAAAGATGAGAAGATAAATAAACGATACAATTCCAACATGAAGACACATCCAACAATGGAAACCAGTTCACTATATGATCCACTAGCTCGAGACTTGTAGGTGTAGGAAGAGGAGGATATAACACCTCAAGCAAAGAAAGTAGCTCCTAAGAAAAGGATCAGGTATTCCTCAAGAGGTGAGAGAGGAAATAAATGGAAAGCTGGCCCTTTAAACTTAGGAGCTATGCAAGTAGAATAGGAGAGGAAAGAAGTAGAAGAAGAGGAGGAGAAGAGGAAGTAGGATGATTTTCTCCAAAAGTAACAAGAAGAATAAGAGAAGAGAAGGATAGAAGAAGAGAAGTAGAGGCAATCTTAGGAGGAGGAAGCAACACAGTGACAGGAAGAAGAGTAATTGACTCAAGAAATGGAAGAATAAGCATTGGAGGAAGAAGATGCCATCTATCCCATGGATGATGAACTAAGTACCCCAAAGGAACCTCCCATAATAGGTGGTCATCTTCCATTTGAGTAAATGGGGATCAAATCTCCACCGACCGATAGATTCATGGATGTATGCAGTTTAATTTTTTATCAAATGAAGAAGAGGATTGTGTAGTAGAGACAAATATATTTTCTAAATAATCCTCAGAATCTAGTCTCAATAGCCATAGAGAAGGTGATACCCTCCAACACTAGAAGGAATCCCATAGTTATTATGGAAGCAAATGTTGCATTCACTACAATGACACAGGATAATTCTCTGTACTTGTTCAATGAGAATGCCAAGATGAGAAGAGAACTTGTTGCAATGAAGCAACAAGTATAACATATTTCGATTGGTACACTTGAGGAAATCATTGCCTTGGCTTCTCTTGTAATACATAGTTGATAAACCATTCGTTAGAGAAGCAAGTTCTGGCTTTGTGTTCCACTATTGGATACAATGATTCATTCCTGTAACAGTGTACTTGGGATCTTACACTTATAATCAGAAGATCAATGAGATGGCATTCCTTTATACATGTATTGTAGATATAGTTGGACTATTTACATCATACATAACTATTTAGTTCATTAACTTATTATGTCATAACATCATACATAACGAATTAGTGAAAGAAAAGAAAGGCTTCCAACGCAAGGAGGTTAAGCAAATAACTTTGCCACGGTACTATCTAGGCTCATTGGAAATGAAGCAATGTTTCTTTTCCCGAAGTGACTCCATTGGGGTACTATCCAGGCTTGTTGAATGGAGTGAGGCTAGAGATGTAAAACTCACACTCTGATTATTTTTAATTCGCCATATTATGTTACCCTTACTTATGTTGATAGGATAATGATACAACTTATCATCTTGTTGTGTTATGGTAAGTAATGTAATACGGAAGACTATATATTTAACCGGGTAAGAGTGGGGAGCTAAGGTTACCCCATTGATAAAACCAATACTTCCTGAAGAAATGAGACTTTACACTTACAATGAAATTATTTAAGAGAATTTGGGGTTCTCCCAGTATGTCATCAAGTGTTGTCGCTACGATAAAGACCCTCCAAAAATTTTCCTATGTAAAATTTGGAGCCTAAAATAGCTATCATTTCAACCCCCCTTTAGTTGTCATGTTGTTTTTTTCTATTTATTTGTTTTCTCCTAGTCTCGCATCCTCCTAAGTCAATGTTTCCTAAGTGTCGTCACTTAATCAATAGAAGCACTTGAGCTAGTTATTCCATGGTTAGGTAAACTTGTGATATTTCGCGACTTAGAAACATTCCTTCTTGCCATTCACACAGTCGAGAAAAACTCAAAAAGTAAAAAAAACCAAGCATAAGAAAGAAAAACACTTAGAAAAGTGAAAACACACTACCAGTTGGTGAAAACATGCATTCAACTTGAGCGCACTACTTCGGGACAAGGAGTGCACTCCTTCGTGTTGGACATATGTTCCCTCCATAAGTGCACTTCTCCCTGTTGAAGAGATGCTCCCTTACTGGATACATGCATGTGAGCGCAATCCTAGAAAATAGGAACCCACTTAACTTTTTTAAGTAATCCTTTCATGAGACGACAAGTGACACTCATGCATGAATCAATTTTTCATGTATATTTCTTTAAATCAAATAAATTAATCATTCTTCTTACATAATCATTCCATCTGAGTTAGGTGCACAATTGGGATCAAGAGTCTCTTCATCAACCAATGCTACAAGTAAGTATTGCATGACACATTTTTCCATTGCATTTCATGACTTCACTGTCATTCTTTCTTTTCTTGTTGTTGATTCTTCGTTTTTCAATTTTCTTTGTTGGAATTTATGTTGAATGTTCATATTAAGTAATCTATTGTTTCATACATAAACTATTCATCTTCTTCAACCTTTCATATTCCACCATGCATGCGACAACATCTATAAAGCCTTGCAAATCTTCCTCTTCCTCATATTTTTATCAAATCCTACTAGTCAAACTTATTTCCAAGCTTCCAACAAGTAGACCACACTTCTTGAGCACAAAGCTTGATCAACCTCAAAAATTGTGCCCTATTTAACCAAGTTTTCTTCCAAAGCACACTACTTCACCACAAAGAATTGCATCCTCACCTAAGTGCATAAGCGCATCACAAAGACACTAAGCATTATTCCTTCAACCCTTCTTCATGCAATAGTGCACACTCATTTTCCTTAAGTGCATGGGCGCATTATGAAGGCCCAAAGCCTTGTCTACCTCTTCCTTCATCCCTTCAAAGTGCGACAATGTGCCCTCCCTATCTCTTTGAGAGCGTGAGAGAATAAGGAAGACCCAAAGTCCTAACACTTCATCCCTTCGACCCTTTGGAGCGTGCCAATGAACCTAGATGAATTTTTCCATTTTCTTGATCACATGAGCACATTGCAAAGTCCTGAATGACCTTACTCACCCCTTCGTTCTTTAAATGTGTGCCCTCCTAGTTTACATGCTCATTTTCTCATGCATGCAGGTAATGTTTCAATGTCATTCATAGTTTTTCACGTCCTATCGTTTGTGATGGCTATTTATAGGTTATTTACAATTATTGTTGCATATGTTAATTGTTTTGAGCTAATATTGTCAATATGAGTGTGTTGCCACAAACAGGTGCTCGTGATACAAGTATTTCCACCTTGTTGTCATTTGTTATAGATATGTTTCGTAAAGTGGCCTCCAAAGAATCTTTAGAAGAAAGCGTTGATGAACTTGTAGAAGATACAAAACCAAATCTTCCCATATATACAGACACATAGTTCTTTATTGATAAAGATACAAAGGTCACTTGTAACAAAATATACAATATATTCATGTAGGAAAGTTTTCTTGAGGAATTAGAAAATGTGCATGCATACATCAACATTAATAAGTCCAAAATGCATAGGATCGCATGCAGCTTCCCGATCATGCCATGTGTGGAGGTGATTAAATGGATCATTACACATATGGATGACTCTCACCTTGTGCTTCACAGTGAGAGTGGTGGCCAGCTTGCCACCTATTACAATGAAGGCATGCAAACATATTATAATGTGCTCAAGCCAAATGAATATAAAAATGACAACTTCTACATGATATGGGGTACTCTCGACACATGTGATGTTATCATATCATGGTGTCGAGAACCTACCAAGTTTAACCAACGCCCATCTATAATATATATGACAAAGATTCTCTTATATGTGTATCAGTACTTCATAGTCATGTATTGTCAATTGTATGGGCATATGATATGTTTTTGTATGATTAGGTTTTGTTGTGCTAATAAAAATTATAGCTTTCTAAACATATGCTTGCTTATTACTTCTTGTACTAGGGTTTCCTTAGCTGTTTGTGCATACAATTAGGTAAATTTCCTTAAGTTTAAAATGACATTGATGAGAAAAATAGCTTCAAAAACAAATATTGAACAACAGACATTAAAAGTACAACAAACCATAAAAGAGACACTTTAACACAGTATTTTGAAGGCGTTCACCCCTCCTGGGCCACATCTCCTTGGACCAACTTCCATGGCTTGGGCCTCTATATTCACTCAATGTGGAAAAAATGTTATTTTAAAATGCTCTATGGCTCCTGATACCTACAACAATGTGTTTAGAATGTTCAAAATAGCCAAGAACACCTCTTCCCAAGCTCAATTTGGTCAAAAGTTTCCTTCTCTATGACTCAATCAGTCTTTTCCTAGAAAAGTTTCATTAAATCTAGAATGACTATAGTTAGCACGCTAAATTTGGAGGTAGGCTCAAATTTAGGGGCTCCACCAAAACCTTCGCCAGACTAAACTGAGAGTTAAATAATAGTTAAATTATGCTTAATTAAATTAATCCTGCATTAGTAGCTCATTAATTCGCAATTAGCGATAACCACAGAGTTAGTGTTTACCATAACCGCCAGAACTAGACACATGTTGCAGTTTTGTTGGATTTTATCAGAACCATCGGAGTGATTAACTGTAGCATTAACCGCATGGTTTGTGGTGGCTTGTTCACATGTGGAACCGTTGCGGTGTGGTGAACTTTCCCCCTAGTAAACCATTTGTCATTACAATTATCACGCTCACATGTCATATAGTAAACCGTCATAGTAACGATCTATGTCGAAGCTACCAGGTCATATAACTGTAACTATTTGCAGTTTGTAATGTTGCAATCACATTCGAAGGGCTAGCCTTTGGGCTATCACTCCTAAACACCAACCCCAACATTAATAAACTTAAATATATGTGGAAAGCATATGGGGTTAGAATCACTCAGTAGCGGAGGAGGTTAAGGTCTATGGATTGTGTGTCGGAGGTCGTGGGTTCGACCCTAACTTCCACCAATTTTTTGTTGAATTGTGTAAAGACTATCAAGGCATTTGGGAGGTGCCATGTGGCAACCTCCGGGCTTGCCATGTGGCATTCTTCCATTGTTTGAAAAATAAACCAATAAAAATGCCCCAACACACCACCTATATAACCCAATCAAACGATGCCACTTGTCCACCTATTATTCATCATTGACCATTGTTGACCATGCCTAGTCAGCTGCCATGTCAGTAGTACGGACTACTGACTGTGCAATGACTGGGCATTGTTTTGGAAATTTCGCTTGTTTAGCAAAGCGATCAAAACAAAATAACTTTCTCATACGAACTCGGTTTTCAAAGAAACAAGTTGCATTAGGATCATTTTTCTGAGACAGATGCGGTCGTTTTGGTTTTGGGCCATTTTGTGAACTTTTATTTTTGAGCTAAATACTGAGCACCTGGTCATTCCACCCCACTAGCAGCCTTTTGGACCCCAAATGATACTATTAATTGTTTAGCAAGTGAGGGTACAAATCCCTCACCTTCTCGATCTGCAACCATTTGGCTTGAGAAGGCTTTTGTCCCTTGAGTCCCACTCTAAGGTATTCGATACCCCCTCTCTTTGAAGTCCAAATTCTTTGGTCGAGTATGAGATCCTGCTGAACTTCATCAAGATATTCTGGCGATAAATAATCTATTGATGGAAACTGAACATTCTCTCCTTGATCATCAATCAAAGGAGGCTCAAAAAATGTCAAATTCTCAACATTAACAACAAAGTATATTTGCATATAAGGAGGAAAATCAAGCTTAAATGCATTGTTACCAATCTTTTCCAAAATTTTAAAAGGACTATAATAGATTGGTTTAAGCTTTTTATCTTCCCCTTGAAGTCTCCCTTTTCTAATATATAACTAAAATTCATCACTAATTTGAAATTAATGATCAACCTAGTGTTTGTCATGCCTTGCCTTGTAGCTACTCTGACTTTTCTCAAGTTGTTCTTGCATTGTATGATGTATCAACTAAATTTTCTCTATGAACTTCCTTGCCTTATAGATGTCACTATGACCATCGATGACGACATATTTCTCAAATATGAAGTCCAATGGAGATATTGGAAAGTACCCATAACATGCCTCAAATGACGATGTATTTGTGGAAGAATGCTTTGCCCTGTTGTATGTATGTTGTATGTAATGCAACTATTCATCCCACAACTTGGGATGTTTGCTGCAATATCCTCTAAGAAGATGAATAACTATTTTGTTGACCACCTCGGTTTGTCCATTTGTTTGTGGATGAAAGGATGTACTCTTCTTCAACTTTGTGTCCATCATGTCCCAAAAAATTAACCAAAAATTCCAAACAAATCGAGAATATCAATCACTTACAATAGAAGTAGGAAGACCAAAATGAGCCCATATGTTTTGGAAGAAAATATGAGATGTTTGTTCAGCTTTAATTTTCTTTTTTACATGGTGTTAGTATGCACATCGTTTTGAACTTGCCTACAACTACATACAAGTAACCATGACCTTTCCTTGACAATGGATTATCTCCTACAAAATTCATTGAGATACTCTCCAATGGACGTGAAGGTACCGGAAGTGGAGTGTATAAACCAAGTTTCCTATTACTAGGCTTACTTCTAGCACATAAAGAACATCCTCTTATGAAATGAGAAACATTATCCAACATGACCTTTGAAGAATCGATACTATCTTGCCTACACCAAAGTGTCCAGCAATCAATGAAGTGTGCGCCTCCCTTGTGATATTGTTTCTTTCTCCTTGTGGAATACACAACTTGCCCAAGTGATACAACAAACTATTATGTACATGATAATCCAACTCTTCAATTTGATTTCACTGACTCAAGCTTGCATATACTTCTTGAAAGTTACTATCATTTGCATATTGTTCTATGTAACTCTCATGCAAAATAGAATTATGCTTTAGTATAAAAAAATGAATTTATGATAGGCCTTGAAAGCATATTAGCTACCTTATTGTAGATTCCATATTTATACCTGATAACCAAATGAAATTATTGTAGAAAACCCATCCCCATGTGAAATGTCATGACTGCTGCAACTTTGAATGTGACTGTAAATACTGCAATGGTTGATGGTCGGTATGGATGATGGTCTCCGTACCCATCAAATAGTGCTTCCATTTCTTAACACTTTGTACCAATGAATAAAGTTCTTTGTCATAAGTGGGATAGTTAGTCATAGCTCCATTAAATATTTCATAATGAAATGAAATGGGCTTACCATGCTGCAATAAAACTGCTCCCATGGCATAATCACTTGCATTTGTTTAAATCATGAATGGCTATCTAAGATCTGAAAGAGCCAATACTAGTGTTGAACTTATCTTTCACTTCAAAGCATCAAATTTTTTCTGTTATACATCTCCCCAGTGGAAGACTTTCTTGACACTTGTCAATGCATGTAATGGAGCTGCAATGGAAGAAAAATTAGCAATAAACTTTCTCCAATATTATGTTGCCCCTAAAAATATTTTTACCTCTGTAACTGTATTGGGCTTGGGCCAATTCAGAATGAACACAAACTTAGAGGGGTTGATCTTTAGCGCACCTCCTCCAACAATGTGTCCCAAATACACCAAATAATTCTTGCCAAATTCACATTTTGACATCTTTAAAAACAATTGTTCTTTTCTCAAGACATCAAGTACTGTGTTTACACGCATGAAATCTTCATCTCTTGACTTGTTGAATATAAGGATTTCATCTAAGTAAACAATGAAAAAATCATCTAAAAATGGTCTCAATACATCATTCATTACCCTCATGAAAATAGTTGGAGAATTTGTAAGACCGAAAGGCATAACAAGCCACTCAAACAATCCTTGTTTAGTTTTAAATGTCATTTTCCAAATGTCTTCTTCAACTATCCTAATTTGATGATAACCACTTCGTAAATCTAGCTTAGTGAAATACTTTGCATACCTCAACTGATCAAGAAAAATCATCAATTATTGGAAGTGGATAACGATTCTTTGCAATGATTTTGTTCAATGCAGGGAAATCAACACACATGCGCCAAGTTCCATCCTTCTTTGGCACCAAGACAATGGGTGAACCACATGATGAAGTGGATGGATGTGCGATACCTTTGCTCAACAATTCTTGCATTTTCTTTTTGATTTCCATGCTCTCCATAATCAACATGCGATACATGCCTATGTTTGGAAGTGGAACATCCCGTTGCACCTGAATCTCATGCTGAATTCCCCTCTTGGGAGGTAACGCCTTTGGTTCCTGAAACATCTCGCCATGCTTGCTTACCACATAAACAAATCAGATTTCAATTTATCATCACAACCTTCAAAAGATTCATAATCAATATCATTCGTTTTCTTGATCATGAGAAGCAAAAATTTTTTACTTGCACTTACTATTCTCTTCATCTCCTACATTAACCAAAGAAATGTTCATCTTTTTGCAATGGGATCTCACCATGTACTCCACCCCATTCTTAAAAAATATCTATTTTTTGTCATGCAGATAAAATACTTCTTTCCTATCATACAAATAAGGACTACCCAAAATGATTCTTGAGATGTCAAGTGGAACTACATCAAACTCAACTTCATCAATGAATTTTTCAATAATGGCGAACTTGAATCAACACTTCCTTGTAACCTGTAAGTTTGTATTGTTAACTATCCAACCCAATGGATATGGCTTATGATGAGGTACAGTTTCAAGGTTTAAGTTTTTTACCAAGTCTTCTGAAATCAAGTTTGATTATGACCCACTATCGAATAATGCATCAATCTTGGCATGATTTGAAATCACTCTTACATGAAAGAACTCTATCCTTGACTCTTCATTTGGAGTGCTCTTTTGACTATGTGATCAACTAGTGCTTGCAACAATTTATTTTCCTTTGGTAACCATGGCTGAAATCTTGGTCTCATCACCAGAATTTGAACCAAGGTCATGTTGTGAGGTAGTAGTCATCTTTTGTTTTCCCTTACTATTTTGCTTCTTAGGCCTTAATTCGGGATGCAATTTCCAGTAGTGGGCTTCATCATGCCCATCTTTGGAATAATGTTGGCATGTGGTTTTCTCCCCTTCTTTCTTCACACTTGCATTTTTCTTTCCCTTCCATTTTCCACCCTTATATTTCTCCTTGACCTTGAATGGATTCCTATTACTACCCTCTTCATGAATGTTCTTTCCTCTAGATTCAAGGTGCGTGGCTTGCACACACACCTCATCTAAATTGTTTGGATTGAACATAAGAATATTATGTTTCAAATAGGAATGTAAACCCCCAATATATTTCAGTAGTGTATCTTGGGAATTCAAATTCACTCCTTACAACAAAGCCCTTTTTCTAAACTCCTGTGTATAATCTTGGACTGTTTGGCCTTTAAGCTACCTAAAATTCTGCCAACTCATAATGGATTTTTCCATATAGCCTAAAGGATAAAATTGTCTTTTAATTGCAGAAACAAATTCAACCCAAGTAATGGATATCTTACCATGGATTCTCATTTCCTCTTGAGTCTTTGCTTCCCACCAAACTAATGCAACTCCTTCTAGCCTCAGTGAAGCCAACTGGATCTTTATGTCATCTTCTTGAAGGTTTTGAATTCTGCAATATACCTCCAACTTTCAAATCCAATTGTCCAGCTTTTTTGTATTCACCTCTCCATTGTACATGGGAAGTTCGAATTTTATGTCCACTTTAAGTAATGGAGTTTTTCCTTTTGGGGTTTTTGAATGATTATGGGCAGTTTCAGTGGTGTTAGTGGAAGATGATGCTATGTGAGACGATGAAGATGATGAGGATGGTGGATATGGAGGTAGCTTTCCACCATTCCCTTTGGAATCCTTCTTCTCATCATTTTTTTCCTCTGAGCTTCCTTCTCCATGTGGAGGTTAGAACTCTTTCCAACCATTCTAGTGTTACTGTCTTCATAGAGGACTTTAATCATCTCATTCAAAGTGATAAATCTTTCTTGAATTCTTACTCTTCTAAAGAAGGATCTTTAGTCTCTCTTTCTTTAGACATAATGGCTGTGGATTCAAATTCAGAAACTGGTACTGCTTGTACCTCTTCAATCTCAATTGAAGGCAAAACTTGAGAAGTTTAAAGTGCATCTAGAATTGGAACTTTGGGCAGTGGATACTGTGGCCTTGTGGCTCTCCTTCTTCTGGGCATTACCTCGGGAGTTGAAACCAATAGCTTCCCTTCTCCTTTCTGCAACTTTAACCTTGTAAGCATCCAAATTTCGCAACCATTAAAACCATAATTGCACAAAATCAAGAAATCAAGCAATTCAACCTTTGCTCTGATACCAACTTGATCTATTTTTGTATGATTAGTTTATATCGTGCTAAGGATAATTACATATTTTTAAACATATAGTTGTTTGTGCATACAATCAGGTAAATTTTCTTAACTTTAAAATGACATTCATGAGAAAAATAGCTTCAAAAACAAATATTGAACATCAAAAGTTCAAAGTACAACAAACCATCAAAGAGACACTTCAACATGGTGTTTTGATGAAGGAGTTCACCCCTCCTAAGCTACATCTCCTTGGTCTAGCTTCCATGGCTTAGGCCTCTGTATTAGATCAATGTGGCAAAAATGTTGTTTTACAAAACTCTATGGCTCCTGATGCCTGTAGCAATGTGTTTAGAATGTCCAAATTAGCCAAGAACACCTCTTCCTGAGCTCAACTTGGTTGAAATTTGCCTTCTCTAGGACTCAGTCAATATTTTCCGAGAAAAATTTCACTAAATCGAGAATGACTCCAGTTAGCACACTAAATTTGGAGGCATGCCCGAATTTGGGGGATCCGCCAAAACCTCCACTAGACCAAAATGAGAGTTAAATAATAGTTAAACTACACTTAATTAAATTAATCCTACATTAGTGGCCCGCTAAGCCACACTTAGCAATAATAGCGGAGTTAGAGCTGACCACAACTACCGGAACTGGACACATGTTGCAGTTTTGTTGGAGTTTATTGGAACTGTTAGAGTGGTTAACTGTGGCATTAAACATGTGTTTTGTGGTGGCCTGTTCACATGAGAAACCATTGCGGTGTGGTGAATTGTCCACAGGGTAAACCATTTCCCATTACAACTATTGTGTTCACATGTCATATATTAAACCGTCGTGGTAACGGTCTATGCCGAAGCTACTGGGTCATATAACTGTAACTGTTTGCGGTTTGTAACATTGAAATCACATGCGGAGAGTTGGCCTACGAGCTGGTCCTCCTAATCACCAACCACAACATTAATAAACTTTAAATATATGTGGAAATCATATGGGGTAAGAATCACTCGGTAGCGAAGGCAGTTAGGTGTATGGACTGTGTGCCGAAGGTCGTGGGTTTGACCCCCGACCTCCACCAAATTTTTTTTGAACCCTGTCAAGGCTCTCAAGGCCTTTTGGAAGTTCAACATCATGTCCATCGGGCTTGCCATGTGGCATTCTTACATTGGTCCAAAAATAAACCAATAAAAATGTGTCAAAACACCATCTATATCACCCAATCAAACAATGCCACTTGTCCACTTGTGATTCATTGTTGACCACTATTGACCATGCCTAGTCACCTACCACATCAAAAGTATGGATTACTGACTGTGCAGTGACTGGGAATTCTTTTTGCAAATTTCACATTTTCAGCAAAGCAATCAGAACACAATAACTTTTCATATGAACTTGGTTTTCGACGAAACAAGTTGCATTAGGATTTTTTTTCCAAGACGGACGCGGTCGTTCAAGTTTCGGGCCATTCTAAGAACTTTGATTTTTGAGCTAAATACTGAGCACCTGATTAGCATAAGAATTCTAAGGTGTTCGAAGAGAATTGGATATACACACTCAATGTAGTGGTGACTTGTAGCAAAGATTTCAAGTTGGAGGAAATATTATCATATGATTTGCAACATCAGGTGGGGTAGGCTAAAGCATATTTACAAATGAACCAAGCACCATAATTCTACATGTCTGCATTTCTCTTAGACAAAATTTGTGCGCAATATGCATTCTTGGGAATGAATTGGAATTGGACCCCTAAGGAGAAGTTCTTGGTTTTATTTCACATGATATTGTTATCATAATCAAGATTCAAGGGCATATATGACGATTTGGTTTAACACTTCTTTACAGTTATCTTTCACATGATATTTGAGATAGTTCCTCCTTTCATGACAGATCAAGTAAAGGATTCACTCCGAGATATCACAAAGTAGTTTGCAAATCCTAAGGGTACATGCATCAGGTGCTTTATTTGTCATATATCCCCTCATCTTATGGTGCAATATGTGACCAACAAGGTTGTCATACAAGAAGTTTCAAATCAGATGGACAAGGGAGTGTCAGGAATTCTTCACAGTAGGAAGAAATCTCCTTGGTCTATCTTTCCATTGAGGATCAGATTGTATGAGTTAAAGAGCCACAAGGTGATAATAGTAGAGATAAAGGAGTTGGATCTCCTACACTTTTCCACTAAATACTTCCATATGATCCCAGACAAATTGTCATACAACATTGGCAAAGGATCAGTCACAATATGGGGTACTCATCTATGTCCACAATAGAAGATGAGAAGATAAATACTTGGTAGAATTTCAACATGAAGACACATCCAACAACGGAAACCATTTCACCCCACGATTCACTATCTTAGGACTTGCAGGTGCAAGAGGCGGAGGAGGATACACTTCATGCAAAGAAAGTAGCTCCCAATAAAATCATCATATATTCCTCAATAGGGGAGAGCAACAAGAAATGGAAATATGATCGTTTAAACTTAAGAGCTATACAAGTAGAACAAGAGAGGAAAAAATAAAAAGAAGAAGAAGAAGAAGAAGAAGAAGATGAGAAAAGGAAGTAGGATGAGTTTTCTCCAGAAGCAACAAGCAGAAGAAGAAGAAGAGAAGAGAAGGATAAAAGAATAGAACCATAGAAAATCCCAAGAGGAGGAGATAGCATAGAGACTAAAAGAAGAGAAGTTGACTCAGGTAATAGAAGAAGAAGAATTGGAGGAAGAAGATACCATCCAACCCATGGATCATTAACTAGGAACCCCATAAGAACCTCCCCTTACAGGTGGTCATCTTCCATTTGAGGAAATGGGGATAAAACCTCGATTGACTGACAGAATCATGGATATATGCATCGTAACATTTGATTATATATTGAAGAGGATCATGCAGTAGAGACAAAGATTTCTTCCGAATGATTCTCAGAATCCAATCTTAGTAGCCACATAGAAGGTGATATCCTCCAACACTAGAAGGAATCCTAGAGCTATTATGGAGGAAAATGTTCCATTTGCTACACCAACATGGGATAATTTTGAGTACTTAATCAATGAAAATGTCAGTATGATAAGAGAACTTGTTGCGGTGAAACAACAAGCAGAACATATTGTGAAAGAGAATCAAGGATTTTCATCACATAGCTTCGACACCATTGAGTGGAAATCATCCATGCATGAAGAATTGGGGTCAATGGGGGACACCATGGTACAATTATATGATGAGGTGATATTTCTTTAGAAGGTGGTGTCTCGTCTTGTTGGAATACCAAAGAAGGCACATGAAGTGGTGAAACTCCTGATGGTAGCAAACAGGGCAGACGATCAACTACAAAAGTGGACTGCTAAGTATCCAGATGCCCCACAACATATGGAGAAGAAAGAAAGGATTGCCACATAATTGGATAGATTTCAATTGAGACTCCATCACCATAACTTCATACACCTTGGTGAATAGTCTATTAGTACCATTATTGCATATAATTGAATGCAGAATGCGTTTGAATCTCTAACGCAAACACATGGGATGCCTTTGATTGATACACTTGAGGAAATCAGAGGCAGGTAGATCATCTTCCCATAGATCTAGTAATACATCGAGTAAATTAGGAAGGAAATAGAATGAGAAGGCTTGGAGGTAACCAAAGAAATTATTTTGCGGTATGCCATTGCACCAGTCAAATTTCATATGAAGTTTCATGGCTATGGAATAATGTACCATCAAACTCCAAGAACATATTGTCAAGAGGAATTGGAGGTCAAGACACACTACATTGGGGACTATCTAGCTTCGGTCAAAGACATCTCCATCGAGTTTAGAGTGTGGCACACTTACTTTACAACTAAGCTCCATGTAGAATCAAATGACTTATCCATTTGATGAGTCAACGTCTAATTTGTAATTTGTCTTATGTAATAAATGGTATGTGATGAAGTCCAATGGGACACATGTGAACTATGAATAGCCACACATTGGAATGTAATGAGTCATTATAGAATACGAACAGTCATAGAAATCAAAGAGTCATGAGGAAGCTCAAAGGTCATTGTTACTTGTTATAAATAGATCCTCATAACACAAGAAAAGTGCTTTTGGAAGGCTTAGATTCTAGAGGCATTGCCTTGGCTTCTCTTGTAATACATAGGAGATAGATCATTCTTGGATAAGAAAGTTGTGGCTTCGTGTTCCACTATTGGATATAATGTTTCATTCTTGTAACAATGTGCTTGGGATCTTACACTTATAATAAGAAGCTCAATGAGTTGGCATTCCTTCATACATGTATTGTAGATGTAGTTGGACTATTCTGGTTATGTTTATGATATGAGTTTTCTTATTTACATAATAAGTTAATGAACTAATTCATTGCTTGGCTATGGTCATTATTGAATGAGTATTTTTATGATTTTAACAAGTGTTTTTTATTATGTGGACTCATTTGTAAGTATTCAACAAGTCCCTCTTTTCCTCCAGAATACTACTTTGGGATAGCATTATTAATTTTCCAACCAGTGGCTTATTTCCCTCACTAGCCATGGAAGTATCCCTTGTCCACCTTACATTGGGTGTCTCACAAATCTCATGTTTGTGCGGCCCCAAAGAGGCGTTGTGTTATTTTATGTTCGATCGTAACTAAGGCATATCCTAGAAAACCATTCCAACGGTGGATGGACCATATGACTAGATGGGACTCCTACAAAAAGCAGTATGAGGTCTGATTGGGACTTCACATAGGGGAGATCCCCTTACAATGTTAGCGACATCCAACATGATCAACAGTGGGGTGTTACAAAATGATGGGCAAAGATTCAAAGAAAATAGACAAGATGCATGCAATGAATTGGCTCCTTACCATGTAACCAGTATGTAAGCACACATGCATACATGATTGGAATACCAATTATCTAATATAACCAATCTACGCATTCAAGCTAATTAATGCATCAAGTGAAAAACATCTCATTAATACTATTGCACATTCAAGTACATTACCACCAACTCGTCAAAACCTAATGGTGGGATGAGAGAAGCTCATATCATCTTCAAACACACACACCCTAGCCTCATAATCCCTCAACCTACAAATCATAGAATGCCACAACTATGCCAAAGTATTCAAGTGTTAAAAGCCCCTTTTTTAGTGACCTGCAAGAAAAATATTCGTAGATGCACATTGAAATGGAGGATGACATAAGGTGTAGCGAGATCTAGATTGGTACAATCAAATTTTAGAGGGAGTCAGGCTCCCCCCTTAGGCTCAAGGATGTCATGTTCGTTCTGAGCCTAAAGAAAAATCTCGTCTATGTTGTAGTTTTGGAAGACCGTGGTTATGATGTGATCTTCAGCAAAAGAAAGGAATTCATGAGACACATAGCCACAGGACAGGTGAAGCAGATTGGGGTTCATTTCAAGAAATTGTACAAGCTATATGTGGAGGATTATGATGCATTGAGCACAAAGGTAGAGAAGGTGTAGATTTACAATGTTGGTGAAATTTGGCATAGAGTATAGCAGTTTGACGATCATGCAACAGATAACCACAGGCCTCATCAAAGGAGCACTTGAGTAGCATGATGTATGAAAATGATGTACATAGGGGAAACATAAAATCCACATTCCATGATTGAGACAACAAAGCACATGCAGTCCTTGAGAGGATCCACTTTGATATATGTGTACCTTTCTCAACATCCTCCACTTCCAGGCACACTTTTTTTTCATTTTAGGTGATGACTTCTCACGAAAGTGTTGGATCTTCTTCATGTGGAAGAAGGATGAAACATTCTCCATGTTCGTATAATTTAAGGCACTAGTTGAGAAATAAATGCACAAAAAGGTGAAGGATCTTAGGAGCGATAATGGAGGTGAGTATGTGTCGAATGAATTTAAAAATTTATGTGCAAAAGAAGGCATTCGATGGGAGTTGATAGCACCCCACAACCCATAGCAGAATGGGGAGGCTGAGAGAAAGAATTGTAGCATTGTGGGAGAAGAAAGGACGATGTTGCATGATCAAGGCCTACCTATGCATATGTGGGCCAAGGCATGCAACAAAATAGTCTATTTACAGAATCAGAGACCTCATCAGATTCTTGGCATTATTACACCGAAGGAGGATTTCTCGGGGAGAAAGCCATATGTGTCACACTTGAGGATTTTTTTATACCTCTGTTTACTACCATGTCTCTAAAGAATTAAGGAAGAAGCTAGAGTCGATGACAGAATTGGGATTATTTGTGGATTACACAGAAACTCCCCACAACTTCCATGTGCACTTGCCATCCCTAAAAATGAAAATTGTGCGAAGGGATGTAAAATTTGATGAAGACAAAGCCATGCAGTGATCTCTTAAGAGGGAGCTTCAGATCGCACCAAAAGAGGAGATTTAACTCGAAAGGAGGAACCTCAAGAAGTGTTGGAGCAGCCACAAATTGAGGAGCACAGAGTGGAGACAGCCACTCAATTATAACCATCAAGAGAAGCCAGGAAAATAACCAGGGAATATGAGAGACTTGTGTAGGATGCGAAGGAGAATGTGGGTGCTCCTTCAAATCAGTGCATGCAAAAAAGGTCACCAGATTGGTACACTAGATGCAGGGCTCTAATGATTGAGCTTGTAGATACTAGGGCCATCCTCTTTCGAGGAAGCAATAGAGGGACTTGTATGGGTTGATGCAATGGTGGATGAATACAAATCCATTGTAAAGAACAGTGTTTGGGAAGTGGTCCTAGGACTAGCAGATAAATTAGTTGTGGGTTCAAGATGGATCTTCAAGGTAAATCATGTAGCAGACAAAAGCATAGAAATGTATAAGGCCATATTTGTGGCAAATGGGTACTCTCAAGTTGAGGGGATTGACTATGAGGAGTGATTTTCTCCTAGAGCAAAGTACTCATCCATTAGATCAATTATTTCTCTGGCTACACAGATGGGGTGGAAGATCCACCAAATGGATGTAAGAATAACTTTCCTCAATGGAGATATTGAGGAGGATGTGTATATCGAGTAATCAAAAGGCTTTAAGACTTTTTATCGGGAGGCTCATGTGTGTAGACCCAAGCAAACTTTATACATTCTCAATAAAGCACCTCGTGGTTGGTACACCGGCATCAATAGCTATCTCACCAGTTTGGGCTTCATAAAAAATGAAGCAGATGCAAACCTCTATCATATCTTGGTAGAAGGTAAATTTTGTATTATTATATTATATGTTAATGAATTTATTTTAACTAGTGATGAGTACTTAATCAGATCTTAGAAGGAGGACCTTGCAAGAGAGTTTGAAATGAAGGACATGGGTCTCATGCACTACTTCCTCGGATCGGAAGTATGGGAAGGTTATGGGGAATTATTTGTCTCTCAGGGAAAGTATGCCAATGAGATACTTCAAAGGTTTTGCATGGACAATTGAAAACCCATGGACACGCCTCTAGCAACAAACTAGAGGGAAGAGGATGCCACTCCAGGTGAGGAAGTGGGTGCTACTATTTACCAATAGTTGGTGTGTTTAGTAATGTATCTTGTGAATTCATGACCAAATATGTGATATTCAGCAAACCAGCTGATCTAAGCTATGGTTAGGCCAACCAAATTGTTTTGGATGGAAACTAATCATGTTTTACGATACCTTAGAGGAACTACCTTGTTTGGACTATGGTACTGACAGACAGAGGGAGTGAATCTATGTGTCTTCACAAATGTAGATTGAGTGGGGAGTCCATAAGAACGAAAGAGTACATTAGGTGGAATATTTAGTGTTGGGTTCACAGTTATTTCATGGTCAATAGGAAGAAAAGATAAGTGGCACTCAGCTTGACAACATCATAATACATGGTTGCCAGTCAAGAAGCATGTGAGGCGATCTGAATGAGAAACATACTTGTTGGATTTTTTAGTCTGATGATGGATCAAATTGTGATCTACTATGATCATCAGAGTTTCATCAAGATCTCTAAAAATCATGTTTTTCACAATCAATCCAAGCATATAGATATCTGCTATCAACATTTACGGTATTATGTGCAGAGGCAGATAATGTTGTTGTAGTACATTAATAGAGAGGAACAAGATGTTGATATTTTCACAAAGGCCTTGTCAAGAAGGAAGTTCGAGTTCCACAAGTGCGGGATAGGGGTGGTTGATAATCCATTTCTTGCTGAGAGGGAGTGTTGAAAAATGCAATAAGAAAATCTCAATTTGATTTTTCCTTGATTAAATTGAGAAAATTTGAATTTCCACATTGGTAGGCAACTTGGATGATGTCAACTTGTGTGACATGGCTTGTGTCACCCATTTTACTCACTAATTTGAGTTGGAGGAGTCAGAGTTCAGTTATGCATGATTGGTTGCTAATTTGTAGCAATCACTGTCAATTATCTCAAGTTGTTTTCAGTTAAACTAGTTCCAACTTTTGGAGGAACTAGTGGAAGGTCAGTTAAGCCGTGGGACTTCATTCAAACTTAGTGATCATCTACATAACTAATCAATCAACCCAAAAATATCTAGTGCATGCAGAGAATTCGAGTTACCTAGTTGAGGAGGAGATTCAAAGGCAATGTACAAGTGTTACATGCAGTCAAATGATCAACCTAAAGGAATTACATAATTCAATTGGGAGAATTTCCTAAATAATAGGGGATAATTCTTCAAGGAATAGTACAAGGAAATAGGAGCTCAACCCGAGGCAAAATTTTACTAAGTCTGGGTAAGAGGCCTTTATCGAGAAAAGAGATAGGTTGTGTACTTGTAAGGTGAGCTTAGTTGAGCAAAGAAATTGTAATACATCTCTATTCATTTGATTAATGCAAGAGGCATTGGGGTTTTTAGCATATTTCTTTCCCTAGATAAAAATGTGTTGCATGTGTGTTATTTCTTCTTGCATGTCTGAGATTTTTGTTCTAAATTGTGAAATAATGTCTGCAGAGAAGTAGTGTGGATCTGTGTCTTTTTATTGTCATTAAAACTTCATTAGCAGTTGCAAATATACAACCTAATTTCTACAATTATAAAACCTAGAGTAGCTACAAGACCATGTACCACTTGTATTGATGATATTTTGACAACTAGAGAGAATTTTTTTCTAAAATCAATACCTTTTTCTTTCCCAAAACGTTTAACTACTAGCCTTGCTTTAAATCTTTATTGATTGGGAATTCCCTTCATGCTTTATTCAACGCACCCACTTGTTCTTTAAAACCTTTCTTCCTTTTTTTTTTCATTTCAACTAAATCCCATGTCTTATTATCATGTAGGGATTTTAGCTCTTTTTGCATAGTATTTTTCCATTTGATGTTATCTTGTGCTTCACATGCTTCCTGAAAACAAGCAGGTCCACTTTCATCAGTAAAAATATATTCTAAGGGAGAATACCTTTGTGAAGGCTTATGTGGCCTAGTAGACTTGCGAATTGATGAGTTTTGTGGTGGAATTTTTGCCATTTGTGGTTGATTTTTTGTTCTTCATGTTCTTCTCCTTGTTGTTCCTCACTTTCATTTTGCTGGAATGACTTCTCATTATATTTTGATATGTCTTCTTGTAATGGTGGTTGATTTTCTTGTTGTTCTGGAATTTCAACATTTCTTTTCTCCTCCACATCTTTGTCATTAGTTTTAAACATTTTTTCTTCATTAAAAATAACATCCCTACTTCTAATAACTCTCTTTTTCAAAGGATCCCATAACCAATAACCTAACTCATTATCATCATATCCTAATAAAATGAATTTTAATGACCTTCATCCATCTTGGATCTTTGTTCTCTAGGAATATGCAGATATGCTTCGCAACCAAATATTTTTAAATGATCATATCATAAATATTTACCTGTCCATACCTTTTCAAGAATGCCACCATCCAATAAAGTTGTGGGAGAACGATTTATTAAATAGCAAGTTGTTTGGACAACCTTTTCTCAAAAGTATTTCGACAAACCAAAATTTGAAAGCATGGTTCTCACCTTCTCCACTATTATCTGATTCATTCTCTTGGTTGTTGCATTTTTTTGTGGAGTGCGAGGATTTTCACATGCTTTATGCCATGTTTGCTACAATATTCTTCAAGTGCATTGGAACAATATTCCCCACCATTATCTATACTAATACATCTCAATAATTTATCAGTTTCCCTTTAAACAACCATAAGATTTATTTTTTAAATGTTTAAACTTTATCCTTGCTTTTAAAAGGGAAATTCCACACCTTTTTTTATGCATCATCAATAAAAGTGACAAAATAAACAATTCCTCCTAGTGATTTTATATTTATTAGACCGCAAACATCAGAATGTACTAGATCTAATATATGTGTATCTCTTTTATGACCATCTCTCATAAATGACACCTCTTTTGTTTACCCATAACACAATGTTCACAAAATTTAAATTATGTACCTTTTATACCAAGTTAAATATTTTACTCAATAAGGATTTCCAGTCCTCTTTCAGTCATGTGCCCAAGCCTTTTGTGCCATAAATCTATTATAAACTCCTCCTTAACAATAGCAATTAGAATTTTTTATTTTTGACTTTACTGTGTAGAGAGTACCAATTTTGTGCCCCTTTGCAACAACTTCACAATTTTCCAACCTCCTTTGCCAAACATTGTAAGGCAGCCTTCATCATTTAACTTCCTGGATGAAATCAAATTCATTCCAAGATCTAGTACATACCTGACATGTTTAAGCAATAAAATACAACCATCTTTTGTCTTTATTAGTACATCACCTACCCCTTCAATATTACAAAGATTTTTATTACCTAAGTGAAACTTTCCCATATTTCTAGATTTATACGAAATAAAACTTTCTCTACTTTGGGTAGCATGGTAGGAGGCTCCAAAATCTAAAATCCAGTCACTATCATGACAAAAAGTATAAAGGCATGCATCTTCATAAGAAAAAATAGTTTATACGTCACCATCTGATGTGACATTAGTAGTTTCTTCATTGTTGTTGTTGTTGGTTGTCTTTTGCTCATTTTACTCTACTTTTAATATCTTGCAATAGTTTTTGATATGGCCAGGTTTTCCACAATGGTCGTAGGTTATTCTTTCTTACCCAGAATTTGATCTACCTCTAGAGATGGAACACCTTGATTTCCTTCTATATGTTTGTCTTTTGCGGTTACCAAGTATTAATGCTTCCATATTTGGCATTTCCTCCTTCATAGATTTCCTGTGCTTTTCTTCATTTAATAAACTATTAGAAACATCTTCAAAACAAAATTTACCTTCTGGTTTCGCATTAATTATTGTGACAATCAAGTTTTGCCAACTATCTGGTATTGCGCTAAACAATAACAAGGCCTGGATCTCATCATCAAATACATTTTTCAATGAATTGAGTTGATTTAATATTATATGCAACTCATTTAAATGTTCAACTACTAGACTCCCTTCCTTCATTTTGAGATTAAGTAATCTCTTCATTAAAAATAGTTTGTTGAATGTTGTATCTCGTTCATATAAATCATGAATTTTTTTTCCATAAAGATTCAGTTGTTTTTTCTTGAGAAAAATGGAAATATACAGTGTCTACCAAATATTGTCTAATAGTAGCAATTGCTTTTCGATCTAGCTTCTCCCAATCTTCGTCGGCCATGAATGAGGGTTCTTTGATTTACCCTCAATTGCTTGGTGCATATCTTTCAATGTCAAGATATCTTCCATTTTTTACCTCCATATAATGAAACTCACTCTCGTAAGTTTCTCAATACTTATGAGTGATTCCATTCCAGCCACCTATAAATAAATCCTATAGAAACCAAATCTCCAACATGAATTGTTCTCTAATACCACTTATTAAAACAACGAACAAATTATTTTTAATATAAATATTAGATCTATGTGAATTACGATAGATCTGTAACATAAATTTTATCTATGAATAATGTAGTAGATCTATATCAACATGTAAATCTAAATCCTAATCTGTAAAATAATGTAAAAGAAATTCACAAAACCAAATGAACAATATATTTACGTGGAAAACACTACATGTAAAAACCAATGGAAAGATCTATAACTTTTCCATTAAATAAAAACTTAAAACCATTTTCTCAACTCCTATCGTCTTGCCTTCTCAACCCACACATATTTTCTAACCAAGAGTACATATAATATAATATATATATATAATATATAATATTATAATTCTCATCAAATAATCTAGAAAATATTATTGTACAATATCATTGCTATGGAAAACCATGGGTCCAAAACCACTAACCCAAAACCATAGTTGTAGACTTCTTCGAGAAGTTTTAAGAAGTCATAAGATTACATTATACTTTTATTTATTTATTTTATTTATTTGGTCTCACACACAACAATCCAACAAAGATGGAATTTGATAGAAGAAATCAAAGAGAAATTTGATGGATAACTAGTTTCCAAGGTTGGTCTACAACCATCTTCATAATTAAAAATACATGTGATGCTTATATTTAAATTAGTGCTTAACAATGACATAATTTGATAGGATATTATGGTTAGTATATGCAATGTGCTCTTGAGAATGGGCTTTAAGGAACTATCAGTGACAAATGTAATAATTTCCACAAAAATAAGGAATTAGGTAACTCATAAATCTTACATGAGATTAGATTTATCTTTGGCTAGCAAAAATACTTGTTTAAGAGTTTTATGGGGTTTAAAAACAATTTTTATATTTTTCTTAGCCAAAATATTATAAATAAGATCAAGAATTCCTTTCATGTACGGAAGAGAGATAGGGTGAAAAATACTTAGGGTTACTGGTAATGTGAAAGGCATTATTAATTTGAGAGGAGGTATAACCATTGGCTTTGAATGCTTAGGTTAGGCAAGCCATCTTATTTTATTATTAATTTATTTATTTTGATTTTGTTATGGTGAATTAGTAACTCATTCGAGTCATCTAGGTGAGGCCCAAGATCAAACCTAGCAATTACCACTATAATACCAAAATCAAACCTAGCAGCTACCACTATAAGACTAAAAGTATATCCAACAACTTGTAAGCCATATATGCCAGGAACTTGTAACTTAGCAAGAGTTGAAACTCCACAAGGATAGGGGAGCCTACTCATTGATCCTTATAACAATGGAGCAATGATTTCCCATGTGTGGGATTTGAAACTTGATGGAGCGGATAATATCCCATTAACAAACACTCAATAGTCCCACTAAGAGACATATTTTTCGTTGCTTAAGAATTGAGAAACATAAGTTTTAAAAGCTCGCTACATAAAACTTTTGAGAACATTTGACTTTTACGAAAAATGATAGTGAGTTTGAGCATGAAAATAAATATTAATATGAATCTTTTTTCTATAAACTTGATGAATTAAAAAACCTTTTAAAAAACAAATAATTAAAAACATCCTTAAAAATAAAAATTTAACAAATTCAATTTCCATAATAAATTAAATATATAAAAACATGATAAACCTTATCAATGAAACTAAAGAATTTTGAACCCAATACTTAGCCAAGATCGTATTCTCTTAACCCAATATTAACCAAGCTAATATTCTCTTTTGACCATGCATTCTTCAGGTACACTTATGTCTTAAATCGTCCACTTGTTCAAAACAGTGATAACAATAAGTAGAACACAAAGATATCAGTGGGACATTACAATTTTGAAAGATAAACATTATATTCTAATATCTATTTCAAAGCTGTTTAGATTTAATGACATTTAGATTTAATAATATATATCGTGTTTTTAAAAACACTTTTGGGGTTCGAAGGTTAATTAATTAATTTTTTAAAATAGTTTTTTATTTATTAAATGAATATAACATTTAGTAAGTTTAGTATGGAAAGATGGGTAATGTAATGTAATTATCAATCAAATTAGAAAAAAAATGTTAATAATTAAGTAATATTTTAAGGGTAAAATTTTATTCAAGTTTTGCATTCAATAAAGAGGTTGTGAAAATTCCAAAACCAAAATTCCTATTGCAATAACTGATAATGTTTCTTCTATTTGTTAAATTAATCAACTAAATTATTTGTATTTTTTTACGACAAATATCGAAACATATACAATCTAGCTTTCACTTAATTAAATATTATGTGGAAACAAGAGAATGAGCAAGAAAGAAAATACAACACAAATGACACCATTGTTTTTGGACAAATATCCTGAAAAACCCAATGCTGGAAAACCATTGCAACAAACCTGAGGGTTTTATTAGTATGCAGTAGTAAATCCGAGTACAATTCTTGGATGCTCAACTAGCAATCAGATACAAAGATAAAATGGACAAAACAAATGGTAAAGCGCTCTTACCATGTCACTAGGAGAATCTAAGTCTGCTCACGTTGAATTAGAGCCTCTGCGTACCACCTGTGCAGAACTGTGCCACTCCCACATAGTTCTTGCATCACCTTTGTTGGGTATCACATTGCTTCTTCTCTGGACCCTCTCTTGGATGGAAAATATGAATCTCTGTCTCTCAATCTCACACCTCGATGCCCGACTACTGAAACTCGATTTCCTCTGCAGGAATTCGATCTCCCTCTAAGGCCTGCGCTTCCACTACGTTAGCTCTATGTGGGTTAGAATCTACTTCTCTCTAAACGTCCTAATACCGTCTTTCTACCTCCTACTCTCTGGCCCAGGAAAACTTCCTTCTTCTGGATACCCACTACTCCTCACTGCAAGAAGTCTACTCGATCAAAATTTCCTCCTAAGAACTTCTCACTTTAGAAATTCAATCTCTTGATCTCTCTGTATGTTTTCCAAATGACCCTCAAGCTCCCTTAAATAACCTTCTTGTTGAAAGTCAATGGCCCATATTAAAATCTAATCAATGGCTAAGATCATTTTAGCTTGATCCTTGTCTTCTTCTAGAAGTTACACACACAATTAGATTAATACCCATTAATATTTTTAATTTTTTAATTTTAGACTTAGGGTCCCATTAAAAAATATTAATTTTTTTAATAAAATTGTTTCTGGGTGGAATTTCACAAAACGCTTTCTGAGTTATTTATTATACATGCACCCAAGCCTCCCTACAAAATTTGAGGCCTAGAGAACATCTGATGCTACCCCAAATCAACACTCCCTATGACTTTGAAGCATCGTCCTTTGTGTTGTTGATGTCTAACATGTTTTCCACCAACTACGCACTACTGCTGCAACTGTACTACTGCTTACACTTCCACTGTCAAAACAACATCCATACTACAAGTCCCTCACAAGTGTTGCATCTATGCTGCTACTAGCACTACCACTGCCAACTGCTACTGCACTGCAATCTATTACTGCTACTCCATCAACAATGGAAAAACATCTAAAATTATTGAACCAATTGTGTTCAATATGATACCACATGAGTGTTGGACCCTGACTGCTGCTAGTCTCTACACTGACCCTCCTAATATACTACTTTATTACTGACCTCTACTCTATGCCATCTGCACTATTGTTAATTCTACTATGTGCTGCTCAGACTCTAGCACTCCTAGCACTGCAACTATCTCTTTGACACTCCTTGGTACCATCCGACACTATTCCATCCTGCTACCACAACACTCGGCTCTTGTAGTAAGGTATTGATCTAAGAGGTGGACTCCTCATGGATCATACCTGTCTGTAGCTCTTTCGAACTACAACTCCAAATCAACCCACCTCCCTCCTTGAGGTATCTCGGTTGTCATAGTGAACTCCTCCTCTTCGATATTTATAAGTGTGGCCTTCGAATCATGTTTCTCATCCTTTTCCTTCTTCTTGAGTGGAAATTCAGTAACGTAGTGACCCATCTCACCACACCTAAAACACTTGATCTTCGAGACATATTTCCTACGTCTTCATTGCTCCTGTTGCCCCTTCGACACAAGGGTTGTATCATCCTCCTCCTCCTTGGTATTCTACCCACTATTGCTACTTCCGTCAATTTTGACCTTGAATAAGTCTCTCCTCAGCTCCTCTTTTCTTAGAGATTCCCACATCTCATCCCAATTGGGCAATGCTACTCTACCCAAGATACTCTGGACAAAGACTTGCCACTCATCTGAGATAGAATTCAGGGTCAGTCTAACCAACTCCAAATCCTAAGGTTTATGCCTTGCAGCAGAAAATTCTTCACATGTCTCCTTAAGCTTCATGAGGAATGGACCCACACGTTCTCTCTTTTGCATCTAAGCAGATGTCAGCTTTTGCTCCAAGTGCATCTTTCATTGCTAAGAAGATCCCTGATATAACATAGCCAAGGAATCCTACATCTCCGTAACAGTTCCTCTATTAGCGACATGACACACTACATGATCCTTTACTCCATTAAGGATCATCCTCTTGGCCTTCGCCATTTCTGATTTGTACTTCTTCAACGGATCTGGATTTGCAGGCACAGCCACCACAATGTTGACATACGTCTTGAGGGCATGCTCATCTAGAAGGAAAAAATTATGGCTTTCCAGATGACATAGTTGGATGCTCTGTCCAACTTGTCATAATCCTTCAAACCAATGGTTTCCATTTCTGCCAAAAATGTCGAAAATCTCCTCTCTCTTCTCCACTTCTACTGGGCTAGCCTACACACTCCCTGTTAGAGCTAGTAAAATTGTTGCCCCTTGCTGTTGCTCAGCTCTAGAGAATTCAAATTCCTTGGCTAAGAATTCTCTAAGGAAGAAATTCCATGAGCCGTGCTTCTCTTCTCTCTTCTAACGATCTTCTACCCAGCAAACTACCTGCAGAAAAATATGCGTCCCACCAACTCTCCTTAGGATTGGGTTTCAACATTTCTCCCTTTTCCCTAGCAAAAATTCGATTTAGCATCCCTTCTCTCCGTTGACTCACTCGGAGAGAGACTGCCTTGACATTTCAGCTCTCCAGCTAAGAACTGCAGAAACCCTCTGGGGTTTCGAACTGTTGTCTCATGTAGCTATTCAATCTCCCTCTTCTGCTCAGTGTTGGACCTACCGACACTGCTCTTCTTGTTCCACCTATCACTTTGATACCGTGTGAAAATTCCTAAACCGGAATTCCTACTGCATCAACTGATAACATTTCTTCTATTTGTTAATTAATCAACCAAATTATTTGCAGTTTCCTACAACAAATATCGAAACATATACACTTCATCCTTCACTTAATTAAATATTATGTTGAAATAGTAGACTGAGAGAGAAAGAAAATACAACACAAATGACATCGTTGTTTTTAGACAAATGTCCCCAGAAAAACCCAATGTGGGAAAACCGATCCAGCAAATATGAGGGTTTTATTATTATGTTGTAGTAAATCTAAGTACAATTCTTAGTATGCTTAACTAGCAATCCGATACAAAGAGAAACTGGACAAAACTAATGGTGAAGTGCTCTTACCCAGTCATTAGGAGAATCTAAGTCTGATCAAGTTGAACTGGAGCCTCTGCATACCCTCTTCATAGCCTTTGCGCAGAACTACATCACTCCTACACAGTTCATGCATCACCCTAATGGGTGTCACGCTGCTATTTCTCCGGACCCTCCGCTGGCTAAAAAATCCAAATCTCTGCCTCCCGGTCTCACACCCTGGCTCCCAACTACTAAAACTTGATTTCCTTTATAGGAATTCAATCTCCCTCTAAGGCTTGCATTGCCACTGCGTCAGCTCGAGTTAGCGTCTCCTTCTCTCTAGACATTGTTCTACCCTCTCTCTGCCTTGTACTCTCTGACCCACGAAAACTTCCTTCTTCTGGATATTCAATGCCCCTCACAACAAGAAGTCTACTCAATCATAATTTCCTCCTGAGATCTTCTCACTTTAGAAATTCAATCTCTTGATCTCTTGGTATGTTTTCCAAATGATGCTCAAGCTCCCTTAAATAATCTTCTCATTGACATTCAATGTTCCAGATTAAAAGCTAATCAATGGCTAAGAACATTTTAGCTTAATCCTCGTCTTCTTCTAGAAGTTACACCCACAATTAGATTAATACCCATTAATATTTTTAATTTCCTAATTTTAGACTTAGGGTCCTATTAAAAAATATTAATTATTTTAATAAAATTATTTCTGTGTGGAATTTCCCAAAATGCTTTTTGGGTTCTTTGGAATACATGTGCCCAAGCCTCCCTACAAAATTTGAGGCCTAGAGCACATCTGATGTTACCGCAAATCAACAAAGTCTTTCACCTTAAGAGATTTGATCTCCTGAGTTAAGATGAATCTAGACTTATTTGATATTTTTTAGAAGTTTTGGAGTTTTTAGGGCCATATTTTCAAGTCTAAATTATTTAGAAATCTAGTACATATTTTTTGAAATTATAAAATTGAATTGTAAAATTTTCATAATTCTAGTACCTAGGGTTAATACCAAAAGTATATCCAAATAACTTGTAAGGCATATATACCGGGAACTTATAACTTAGCAAGAGTTGAAACTCCACAAGGATAGGGGAGCCTACTGGTTGATCCTTATAACAATGGGCCAATGATGTCCCCCCTGTGGGATTTGAAATGTGGTGGAGGGGATAATATTCCATTGTCTCAACCACTTAATAGTCGTACTAGGAGAAAGATTTTTCTTGATTTAGGAATTGAGGAGCAGAGGTTTTAAGGGCTCGTGACATAAAATTTCTGAGAACATTTGACTTTTGGGAAGGGTGGTGGTGGCAATGTCACATAGTTCGGATTTGAGTTTGAGTTCAACAATGATTAGATTTTGTTTGCGTTCAAATTTTTGATGAGGTTCGCAATTAGGTTTGTTTGTGTGTGTATATATATATATAACTATATAATATATATATATATATATATATATTGTTTGAGAACATTTGACATTTGGGAGAGGGTGATGCACAATTTTACACGGTTCGGGTTTAAACAATAATTAGGGTTCGAATTTGACGTATCAATTTTTTATGAGGTTGCCATAGGTTATGTGGTGTGTGGTATATATATATAATATATATAATTAAAATATATAGAATTAATAGGATAAAATAGTAAGAATAACAATTAGTTAACATAAAAATGCCTAAGTTGCCTATCACGACATGGAAAAACAAGGATGAATGCAAGCTTTGAATTGTCGACTTGAAATTATAAGTTTTGATCTATGGACTTGGTT
The DNA here is from genome assembly GCA_000404065.3 of Pinus taeda. Classification (NCBI taxonomy): domain Eukaryota; kingdom Viridiplantae; phylum Streptophyta; class Pinopsida; order Pinales; family Pinaceae; genus Pinus; species Pinus taeda. The sequence goes on from APFE031124903.1 coordinate 248,060, forward strand.
AATGACTGTGAGGTTCGATGAGATTTACCAAACCTAAAAAAAAATCACCATAATTCAAATTTCAAAATTAAAATTTTACAAACCAAAGATAATTATGAGTGTGAATCTTTTTCTATAAATTTAATAAGTTAAGAAACTTTTAAAAAGCAAGTGACAAAAACCACATAGAAAAAATAAAAATTTAACAAATTCAATTTCCCTAATAAATTAAATATACAAAAACATGATGTTAAGGTGGCAAACCATTAAACCTTATCGATGAAGCTAAAGAATTTTGAACCAACTACTTAACCAAGCTCGAATTCTCTTTTAACCGTGGAGTCTTCACGTACACTTATATCTTAAAGCATGAATAATGCTCACTCAAAACGGTGATAACAATAAGTAGAACACAAAGATATCAATGGGACATAAAGTGAAATAGATACAATTTCGAAAGATAAACATTATATATGATAATATCTATTTCAAAGCATTTTAGATTTAATGACATTTTATATTTTATAATATATATAGCGTTTTTTTGTAAACCTTTTGGGATTATGAAAATGTTAATTAAAAGGATATTTTTTAACTCGTTTTTTTTTTTTTTTTTTTTTCTTTTTTTTTTTTTTTTTTTTTTTTTTAAAAGGTGTTTTTATTAAATTGAATCTAAATATTTTAGGTAGAAAAGTTGCGATAATTGTTATGTAATTAACTTTTATTAAATAAAATAAATTAATTAAGGAATTTTAGATTTCTGGATCCATAATATGTTTAGAGAATTTTCTGTGAAATCACATAATAATCCTTTGCCGAAAAATTCTCTAAACACAAATTAATTGTTAATTATAATTATTAGCAAGGTGTAATTTTTTTTTTTTAAGTTTTGTATTTTAAGAAAAATGGTACTTGGAGAGATTTGATTTTTTTTGGAATTAAGATTAAAAAAATCTAAATTTATCTGGTATTTATTAAAAGTTTGGGAATTTCTAGAGTCATATTTTCAGATCTAAATTGTTTATCATGGAGTACAAGGTTTTTTAAATTACTCAATTGAATTGAAATTTTTTCATAATTCTAATCTCTAAAGTATTAAAAATACATTTCAAATAAAACAAAATAAAAAATTAACTAAAAATCTAATCTATATATACAATTAAAAATACATTTCAAATAAAACAAAATAAAAAATTAACCAAAAATCTAGTAAAACCAGATTGTGACTAAAATCTTCAAAACTTCTAATAGTTTAACAACCTATCCTAAATAGCTGTGTTGTGACAGAAGTCTGGCCAGAAATCTTGCAAATAACCCACGATTTATCTTCATTTATTATAGCTGTTCTCTGAGATACTGCATGCAAGTTGTTTGTTAAAGTATTGAATCAATTAATGTGCACAGGTGACAGTGCAAGAAAACAATGTACACAGCCAGGTTTGTAAGAATATTCTTATTGTTTTTATACCAACTTGCTCTGACAACCCACTCTGTGATTGCCTGACTGTGTTGTTTCTCTCTGTTTTATCTGCTGTGTTGCTTCCATCAATATAAATGGTAACCCTAATTTTCAAATGCCTCTACAACGATTCAGCATGATTTCTGTAGCAGTCAGAGTAGCGTACAGCGTATGTTCTATAAGAAAACCATTACAGATATCAAGGATTTTTCCAGCTTCGCTTCATATTTCACTTCTGTAAGCGACATGCAGGTCACCTTTGAGGTGGGATTTCAGCTACGGTGAAAAAGTAAGGATTTGTGCTGTACATTTCTTCAATTCATAGAGAACTTTTTTCCTTTAATTTTAGATAGAATGTGTATATGTAGAAATAATCTTTTATAGTATATAAAATATCTGGAATATGATACAGTGCAGGCAAGTTTGTTTCTTCAAGCCTATTTGACTTTGGATGAATTAATATTCACGGGTGTAAACACCGAAGGATAACAACGTACAAAGACTGGTTTGTCAGAATAATCTTGCTGGTTTTATACCAGCTTGCTCAGACAATCTACTCTATGGTATTTTTTTGTTTCGATCTCTTGTTCTATGTGGTGACACCACTTCCATCCACATAAATGCTAACCCTAACCCTAATTTTTCAATTGCTTCTGTGCAGCCATATTGAACAGAACCTCTTGCAGCTGTCCATGATCGTATGATGCATAAGAAAAAACAAACTAAAAATATGAAGCATGAGACCGAAATCTACAACATTCACTGGATATTTCACCGCCCCATGAATTGCTCAAGTGACGTACGTTCTTGTTCTTGTAAAAAGGTTTGTCATTTATATAATGTAATGCCCCCTCTGAATATTGGCCTACCAATCCGGATATCATCATATCATCAATTTAGTTGCAGTTTAAAATAATTTAAGGAAAATATAATCTTTATATAGAATTTAATATTAAATTTTTTAGGCGTAAATTACATGATATTTCATTTGTCTACTTGAATTAATACAAGTTAAAGAATCAGATCATTTTTTCCAATAAATCACTAATCTAAACAAAATAATTTTTATGAAAATTTTAATCATCTTAATTTTATTTTATCCGAATCTTTTAATAATTTATTATCATTTTTCCTCTCATCTTTTTAATTTTGTTTGTTTTATCTTCCATCAATCTTTTAACAATTTAGTCTCTTTTTGCTAATATTACCTTTTTCTTTTTTAAATTCTAACATTCACACTTTTAACCTTACTGACATTTTAATTTAAATATTTATTTATTCATTTCTTGTTATAATCTTATAAATTATTTCGCCTCTAACTTTAAACTCTAACTTCAATTTTTGTTTTTAATATTATTATTTATAATATAATATTACAATAATATCATAAATTATTTAATTAAGTTAGAAATTGTTCTCAGTGAAAGGAAGGGAAGACTATGCTTTAAAACGATTAAATTAAAAATCAAGTTAGGTCTTAAAAAAGGGCGATACTTAAAATAAAAAATGCTAGGCTAATTAAAATTGTAAGGCTGTTAGGAAGTTGGAACTTTTATAAAACATTAATTTCATGAGATTCATAGCTTACTCTAAGGTTAAAAGAAAAGAATATTAATTTGATGAGATTCATACCTCACCGTAAGGTTAAAAGAAAAGAATGTGAAGTTTTATATAATCTAAAAGAAATATTTTTTCCTACAACATTACTTTTTAATATATTTTAATTTTAATATATTAATTTAACATTATATTTATTAAATAGGATATTTATTTTATATGGTTTATTTGATATATTTTGTTTGTTAATTTTTTTTTATTTATTTCATTAGAGAATACTAATTTAATTAAATTAATATTATTTTATCATTATTAAAAATTATATTTTAACACTATTTTATTATTGAGTTGACACAGTTTATTTTTACACTCAATTGATGTGGAATTTTGTCTATAGTCAAATTTTTTAAGCCAAAATAAATAACAAAAAAATAAAAAAATAAATATTAAATAACTATTCCAAAACATTTAAATAATATTTACTCACAAAAAATTTACAAAGGAAAAATCAATCCCTTTAAATTTATGTTAATTCTGTATTTAAAAATTAAATCCCTCTAAATTTACGTTAATTCTGTATTTAAAATAAATTCAAATATACAGACCATGTTAGACTATATTTATATTCTGCAACGAATATAAATAATCAAATGCCTGAGCTTTTAATAAACTTGAGTTCGGTTGTAACATGAAATTGGGTATATCATTAAAGTTTAACATTTCAGATGGATTAAAATGGATCAGAAGTTTAGTTGTTTTTAACGAGCTTAAAGTTTAACATTTCGGATTGATTAAGAGGGAGCTTAAGTTTAAACCTTTAGGTTTTTCATTATTATCACAAATTACATCTATAGAAGTGGATTTATTATTTAAAAATAATTTATTTGAAATTTCCAACAATTAACCATTATAATATATTTATTAATATTAATATTACATTACAAGTATTAAAATCACAAATTACAATATTGTAATAAGAATATTGATCTTTGTTTGATTTCTTTTTCATCAGAACTTTTACCCTCTCTGAAGTTTCATTAATTATGTTTTTCTTTCACCACAATTTCGAGCTTTAAGATACAACCACTTCTAACCATCAATGACATACTTGTAAAATTGAAAAACAGGAAAAGCAGTCAAGTAATTTAATAGCTTTATGGGCATACCTGCATTTGTTGAATACATGATCTTCCGCCATAAAGATATTAGAAGTGATTAGAAGTCAATCATATAGTGTGATCTTTTAAACATACAAACAAAATAACATGTAAGTTGATGTTCCAAGCTCCACACACCACCCGTTTATGACAAACCATAATCATAATCAAATTAGTGATGCATTCTTGTGTGAACTTATACATCAAAAACCACCAATTTAAATTTAAATTATGTTACTATACTATATGATTTTAATGGTTCATAATACATTATTTATAAATAAATAAATAAAATAACATAATTAGTAATAACTTGTTCACATCACTCAATAAATGTCAAACCACCACCACACAATAAATTTGGATATAAATGTTGCAAAACATTCTATAAAATTTTGAGAGGCTTAACAGTGAATTCTTTATCACTATCACGATCTATTGAATCTTCAGAGATGACATCTGATGTATCTTTAGAGATAGCTATGTTAGCTCACTCCACCTTTTAACCGAAACTAATCTTAAAAATTATTACCTCGTGAAAAATACTTCTGCGGCTCTGGTCTCTTTGATATATGACGGAGACCACAAATTTTCTGAGTGCACTTCATGTGCAAGCATTATCAAAATGATTTTTTCTACTGAGTGGTGACGCCATAAGTGATCCCATGACTAGCAGCTAATTCAACGTTCAAGAAGCTTTATTATACTCAGATCTACATACAACAGTATCTAATTGACTCATGAGACCTGAGATCTACGATCTCCTGCATCTCTAACCTAATCACGGTCTAGCATTATCATTGTCTGATGCAGTAAATTCCTTAAATCGGACCTATGTCTCCTCACACATTGAACAAATGTACACATGCAAGAATAAGATCCATAAAATGCAGATCCACATTGAACAGCCACACGCAAATCCCTAACGCGCGTTCAATTCAAATATGTGATTAAGCCTATCAAATCAACAGACCTCTAACTCCAATACCAACTTAAAAAAAATAGACAAATAACTTAAACACACCAAACTCAAATCTCACTATATGTTTATTAATCAAATAATGATGGTTACATATAGGAATAGATTACCTACTAGATCTAATTAACTAAAAATAGCTAATCTAGAAACTCACAACATATAAGCATTTTTTTTTTCTGGTAAAACTAATTCTATTAAAAGGAAAGAAAAATATAATTACAATGAGGCTGTAGCCTGAACACCTAAGTTCCTTCTCGTTATCAAAACTGTCCCATATTTGGGAAAACCATTGTACCTTGCAAAAAACCATGCAGAAGATCAGGAATACAAAGGCAAAATCATAATGAGAACTTGAAACAACACCATTTGAAGCAGTTGAGACCACGCCATTTGACAGAATTGCTAAACATGTTAGCAACATAATAAAAAATGATAGAGCCACAAAACCACAAAAAGAACCACAAAACCACAAACAATAGAACCTAACCAGTCAGCAACAAAACTTTGAGATGGCACGTGGGAGTCCAAGTGGTATCACATAGGAATGTCCTGGTCCGATGACTCCTTGACGATGGGGCAAGCATTCCCAAACCATATTTCGCCTTCCTTCGCCACGTCGCCATCCGCCCTGCCACCTGAGGTTTTGTCACCTGAAGGGTGCCGTTCGAGCTGCCAACAATAGCCATCGAAATTGTGGCTCCATGAAAGCTACCACCTGGTTGCCGAGTGTCGCTTGCAGTATGACCTTCCTCATGCTGTCTGCCACGCCTTGCTACTCTTCCTTCTTCCACTGGGATCTGCTAAGAGCCATGACTACCAACAATTCTATGAATGTCGTGGGGTTGCTCTGCTGAGTTATGCGTCGAAGCACTATGCTCTGCCGAGTTATGCGCCAAAGCACTATGCTGTTCTTCTTCTTTAGAGAAGATGATGGTTATCTTAGCAGTGATAATGGGCTGGTTCAGGTTGCTTTGGAAATTGAAATGAGTTGACTGGAAGGCGTTGTCCGGATAGTGTCTATGCGGCGTGGTAGGAGGGGGAGAATTAGCTAGAGATGAAGGCAGAGAGGCAGGTGGTGGTGGTGATCCATGCTTTGCACTGCTCGAGAGCGAGTGCATCCACCTCAGCTACCTCCATGGCGGCTCCTCATGCGGTGACGAACCATGGTAATGCAGCGGAATAGAAGCTTAGGAGAATTGGGTGCTTGGATGGGAAGCAGAGAATGCACAAAGGGTTCCTAAACAGGGTTCAAAGGGCAGAGCTGGGAGTGGGAGTAATGAAACCCATTTCCAAAATCAAGACAGCAAAGAAGCCAGCAGTGATTGCCTATAACAGTTCTACTGCAGGGGTTTCCTGCTTGGAGTAGGCAAATGCTGAAGGAGGGAGGGCATACATTGGGATTGATGGGCATTTGCACCGTGTTTAAACTAACAACATCCTTATCTCGGCTGGAGCGATCATTTAAGATGTCCTACAGTCAGACCTGCTCTTGCCTTAGGTGAGTCTTCAGGTGCCATAACTGGGCATGGAAAAGAGCATTGGCTAACGGCTGGCTGGGCCGAGTGTCGTCGTTCCTCTGAAACGCCATTAATAACCTTGAATTTAACCCGCATCCGAGTCACAACTTGTAAGCATTAATTCTAACTAATAAAATATTTTGTTGGTTAATTTTGAGGTTGGATATATACCTACATGGAGAGACAAAGACATGGATAAATATGGATAATAGTGTGTGTTTTTTCTAATATTATTTAGATTTCTATAAATATTTCTTTATAATGGTGATGATGATAGTTTATTTTTATTGAAATAAAATCTCATTTATATTTTAAAGAAGGTAAGGAAATTATTTTTGTTTCCTTATAATTATACTTTTGTGCAAGAGAAGATTTTTTAATTCACTAATGCCTTGATGAGTAAAAAAAGTTAGAAAATTCATTAGCGTAATATATATTTTGAAATTATGATTGAATATGTTTTCCAATACCTTTCTCACTATGGCAGCTAATGAGATTTTGTCCTTACTTTGGAAATATTGATTTTCTTATTTAAACTAGTTATAATAGAATGTGGGTTGTCCACCCTATTTCACTCTAGAACTAATCGAAGTTTGTCCTTATTTTAGAAAAGATAATTTTTTGTTTACATTAGTCAAAACAGAGAGATAATTTTGTGATCACCTCCTTATAATATTATAATTTTATCTTATACTATAATTATTTATTGTGCCACAATTGTTGCTTAAATTTTATGTTCTAGATTTGGGTTGATCACTTTCTTATAATATCTTAATTTTCTCTTATCCTATAATTCTCTATTTCACTACAATTTATTCTTAAATTTACACACAATGATATGCTTATGATTTAGCCAAGACTCGACATCTTTATGCCAACCTAGCTTGAGCCCCAAGTCATTTAGACTAGTGTTTGAAGCAAATATTATGAAGCTTCTTGTCCTTCATGTTATTTATCTTTGTCTTCTACATTATGTACCATGTTAGAAGGTTTATTTTCCTCCATGTTATTTTTCTTGATCTTGGACATTAGTGCCATATTATAAAGTCTCTTGTCCTCCATGTTATTTATTTTAGTCTTGTATAGTACTTAGTCATAGTCATGCTAGATGGGGGCAAAGGTTCACTAGTATATGGTGTATTATTTTTTATTTTAAGATTATAAGTTATAAAAAAATGGATTTGATTTATCTTTATCCATGATTTCAACCTTGAACTTCATAGCCATATAATATAACTTGAGTGATGAGAGTGATAAAATGGATTTTCTTCTTATCCATAACCAAAGGTCCACTAATTTATAGTTATTTCCATGACCATAATAAGTTTTCCACACTCCATCTATCATTTTCTCAATGTTATACTTCTAGTTAAGCTTGCAAAGGAAGACATATTTGAGATATTTATATGAGGTCACTTCTTCCAAATTGTTATTGTTACATATAATTGGTTTAAGTAGTGTTTTTGGATTTAAATATCGTAGCCCTGATTTTGTTATTGTTAACAATCATACCTATATTAAAGTAGAAATCCTTGATAATTTGTAATTTCTTGTCAAGCTCATAAGGACTCCTCTTTCCTCTCCATATGAACCCAATTAGACTCATGTTGGCACAACCTACTTTGCCTAGGAAACTAGGGACAACTTTGCCTAACTCTTATACTACAATTAATTTCTTTCAACTAGTGTTGAGTGTTCCTAAACTTGGTAGTCACATTTTTGTACATATTTATCACAACAACAAACTCA
>APFE031124904.1:0-10895 GCA_000404065.3 Pinus taeda
AAATATTAATTAATTAATTCAGATGAGTTAATTAGTTAAGGAAATTCGAATTTGAAGTCTTTGTGAGCATGCACATGAATTGTCCCACTGATTGAGGAATTTATCCTTGATTTCCTCCACTGATTCAGGGAATAAGTATGAGTTCTATAATGAGAGAATCAATTGACTTAGTTCTAAATAGTCAAGTCCAGTTAGATTATTTTAACAAGTTGTTAAAATAATAAAATATAGTTAATGCTTGCATGCATGTGAAAACTATTATTTTAGATAACTGAGGATTCACTCATGGATAACTGTTGCATGTCAGTTATGTCAGAGACCCAGTTGAGATCAGATGAGGGACAGTGCACTATCAGATGCTTGGATCTTCCTAGTGAATATTCCTTGCATGCAGGTAGAACTAGTGTCCTCAAGGATTGCGTAGTTGGACATATGGTTGACAGCAGGTATGATCTAGGGCCAATTCACATATGTTTTGTAATTGGACCCCAATCAAAATTGCGCAAGGAAATAGGGGACTAGAGGACTTGTGGCCTATATATTGAGGCCTAGTGAGTCTATGATCATCATCATCAGAGTACAGAGAGAGCAGGATAGCTATTGAGCTGATTCTTTTTGTATGTTGTTGAGGATCTCCACTTGATTGATAATATTGTGTTGGGGTTTTATGCTGGTGCTTTCCCCAGTGATATATTCTGTGTTATGTGATTGATTCCTTCTTATCAGTTATATATGTTCATGCTTGATGTTGCTCATGGTTGATTAGCTTCCGCAAAGTTTATGGTAGATGTAGATCTAGTATTATGCTTTAGTACATTGCATATATCAGTTTGATCTGCAGGTGATATTTGTACATGATATCAGTGAGCTAGCTGATTTGTAGAGAAAATTCTACATGGTATCGAAGCTGACTGATTTGTAAAAAAATTCTGCAAAATTCTACAAATTTTTCTTTCCATTTTTCTTGCCAACCTGAATGTCTTCTCCAATGAATCAGGTTCCCAAAGGCAAACCTCATGTTAGATGTTATCCTTTAAATTCCATATGAACACATAAATCCCATGCTCCTCAGGAATATGTTTTACCCTTCCATTGAATTTTTGGAAGTCCTCAATGTGCTCCATCATTGAACCCTTTTGTTTGAGATTTATCAATTGGCTAAAAAAGGTGTTGCATTTTGTATCCTCATAATTTGCTATCATTTATTCCATAAAAAATTGCCCTAGTGACAATCTGTTTACAAGAGCAAAGTCATTGATACCATACAAACTGATTTGGTTCCAAATATAAAGTTGGATTGCGTACCTTTTGTGTGTTTTGCACATTATGGAGATCAAAATATTGCTCCATCTGTAGTATCCATGTTACGGGATCCTTTCCATTAAACTTCCTCATATCGATCTTTGGAACGTGGTGGGCCTTCAATCCAACATTAGAGTCTATGAAATCATGATTAACATTTCTTTTTTTCTCATCATGAGTTTCCTTTACTACCCTTTCACCATTAGTAAGCATTTCTTGTAGCAACTTTGTCAAACCTGTCTTCAAATCTTCCATGTTGCCATTAAGTTTTTCTTTTATACCATTCATCTATCTTCCGCGTCATTCATCTTAGCTTCCACGCCTTTCTTTAAACCATTCATCTTAGCTTCCACGCCCTCCATCTTAGCTTCCACGTCTTTCTTTAAATCATCCATCTTAGCTTTTGTTACTTTTTGTGAGAGTGAATTTTGTTGCACTTGGTCTCATAATTTTGATATATCATGTTGCATTTCTTCCTCTTATTTATGAGTCATGCTATAGCTTTCAAGTTTCTTACAAGGTGTTTCCATTTTCTTTCTTCGTGGCATCAATTAATGATAATTATGCTTCGCTATGCCCTTTGAATGCCTTCAAACTAATTTTTCAAACCAAACTTATGCAAAAAAATTTAAAAACTACACTTTTTTCACTTTATAGGAGCTCAATATTGAATATTTTGTATCTCTGTAATTTTGGATCTCCAAGGTCTAAAATTTCTTTCTGCGGTAGCCCTCTGAGTCCTCTTTCCAACCCCACAATTCTGAGCAATATTGGATTCTCCAAGGAAGAATTATGCCAAATCTCCTATGATGACCTAATTATAGAATAGTTATGTAGAGTGAACTTGTACGAAGTGCCACGTGCCATTGTTTCAACCTTAGGACCTGAAACCGATAAATAGAAAACTACAGGCTATCCTCTTTCTGTAACGTTTTACGAAATTTCAATATGATTCTCAAACATAAAGTTATGACGATTTTCCCCAGGTCACCTGTTTGAGATATAATTCGAGAGCCTGCAAAAACCCTAACTTCCTTGGATCCTATCTCTGAAAATATAGTGAGAAAACATCTGAAATTCAGACCCGAGGTTCATAGAGATTTCAGATCAAATAGGTTTTAATTTCAACTTTTGAAACGTTGTACAAAAAAAATTATAGTGAAAAACCCACAATGACCTGTTTGGAGCAACGAAACCCTAGAATCCAAAGCTTTGATACTAAATGTTATGTAACCAGCTCACAAAATATAAGGAAAGATAGATCAATGACTTCAAAATCAGCATCTTCAAGGGGAAACCTCCTTTACATTACACAAATGAACAATTATTGGATGATACAAATGACAAAACCTCCTTTCTATATATAGGATTCTAAGGGGTCACAATATAATAAAAGTCAACATAACAATAATAATATAAGGGCACAACAATAAAAATAGTGGGCTTCTATGGGGCACAATAATAACAATATGGGGACAATATGGGCATAATAATAACAATAAGGGATACAATTACAATAGTAATGGGGAAATCACTAGTATTATAGGGACCTGACGCTATGGCTATTGTTATTTTTGCAATGCTTATGGACATAAAGTTGTCGATCGCAAACACTATGTAAAGAAGAGTAGAAATGGAACAAGAAGACACAAGCACTTTCCTCCATTTCTTGGCCACAAAAGATGTTATGTATTTGACAACCTTAGCCATGTGGCCAAAGATTGCAACTTGCCTTGTACATTAAATAAATCTAGAGAGAAGTTAGTATTAGCAAAGAGGGTTCCAAATGAACTCTACATCCTAACAATATGAAAAATGTTGATGAACACTGTGTAAGGAATGCAGATGAAAGTTGGGGTTGTACTAGGCTGTGAAAATGATACTAAGATAGCAAAGGAAGAGACAATGTCAAGCCTCCAATGTTTCATAGAGTAGTGGAACTGACACATACATTACCTGTCAATATGTTGAATATGTCAGTGGATCTAAAGTGCACCAGCTATGACAGAAATGCCAGCGGATATTATATTCCAATGGAGATATATAAGTCATAAAGTATATGCATTATAATGAGAGCATTATATGCTAGATCTGAGGAACATTACAAGTGATGTGCCAGAACAATGGACAGCAAGTCAAAATATTATTACAATTACCAAGAAATGTTACCTAGTCGGGGTTAACAATATGCAATTATGATATGGAGTATAAATTGCAACTTTATATGGGTAAGGAACTATGGTATAGGTTACATGGACATGAAATGGTGCATAGTCAGGGGATATGAGCGAGAAAAGGATGTGAGGTGGACAGAGAAATGATGACCAATAACACAAATATGCCCACATTACTTAGTATTCATTTTTCTAAACAATGCCATCCAGGAATATTTTCCAGCAATACGCTTTTCAAAGTCAAAACAACATATCGATAATCATGTCAATGCAAAATACAAGCAATACAATAGAATTGTTTTTAAAAAAATCATGATGGTTTTTCGATATAATCGAATTCATGATGCAAATATCTATTTTCTAAGTCAATTCCAGTGCTACTCAAGATGAAACAATGATCGCATGCCCACTCAAGCCCACTTTTCCCACTAGACGAAGAGTATTACAAAATCAATTTTCCACCATTAATGAATGACAATGATGCTTTCTCATCCCCTGGTGAAGAAGGACGATGATAGAGGTGACAAAGAGGAGTACTCTCTCATTCTTAAAATCAAAAAGGGGGCAGTCATGTAAGAAGCTTGTGTTCTCAATACTAGATGCAAGGAGATGTGTACATGTTAACAAAACTTTTATATTTAATTAATCAACGAGAGAATTTCACTAAGGTTAAAGATACAAAAGTTTTATTGTTGTCACGAAGCTTTTTCAGTCTAGAAAGTACTATGAGGAGAGATCTACGATTGAAAAAGAAGCAATGCAAATTTTGTGCAACACAAAGTAGTAACTATGCAACTTGAACCAACCCATTCATCCGACAATGCAATGTAGTTGTTGACTAGATGTTGGAATTCTTTTTGGCCCAAATTTTGGTGTGGCACATGGAGATGAATTAAAGTGATCGCCTGGGATATTTGGTGGTATAAGTGCTCATTATTGATCATCATAAAAATTGAAAGTGACACTGCCTAACAAAGCTTGTGGCCAAAGTCGTTCATTATAGAGGAAAGTCATAGTTTTTTCTCTTGGACTGTGAGTTAAATGTTTGATTGGGATTCTAATTCCATTCCAAAAAAGTGAACAAACCAAAGGTCATTTAATTAATCCATCAATATTTATTTTAAATCGGGATCTTAGATTAGAGTTGATCTTGGCATGTCCTTTAAAAAGTTAAATGTGGCAGAAGATTATCTAATTATTTCAACAAATCTAAGTGAATTGTTTCTTCCAAGACAACATATTTTAGTTGGAACAACGTGCTTCCAATAGTTTTGACCATGCGAGGGAGTCACCTTAAAGTAGAGTTTGACCTAGAGGATAATGACACACTTAAAGGTAATCAATTTTTCTATGTAGTTTTTATTGTGTGCCATAAATTGAAGAAAACTACCCAATGGCATTCTTCAAGTGCAACGCCTATATCAAAGCCTAGGTGATGCTCGTGAATTATGGAAAAGATGGGTTATGGTGATCTATTGAGAGTGCATAAAATTGAGATTGGATATGAGTGTCAAAGTTACATGACAAGCAATGTGGGCTTGAGAAATTGTTGATGGATAAAACCAAACCATGGTGACTCTTGTTGTTGTTTATAAAACATGATGGGATCTTGTGATGGAAAGAAACTCATTTATTTGAGTAAAGAGTGATCTGAGCATTGATATGTGATCATTGGTTTTTGAAGAGTGTCATACTTGTGTCATGGTTATTCTTCAAAGTTCACATTCTACAAGGAATATTTAAAAACGGAAAACCCTTTGCATTCTGAATTGGAATGTAGATTTATTTGTGGAGATAGTGCAGAGCATAGGTCATTTGGTAAGAAGCTAAAAATTGTATGTTCAAATCTTAACATGAACAACCTCAAGGGGATGTCCAATAATTTTGAGACTGAACTAGAGGCCATTTTGCAGTTCATGTTATAATACTCTGGACTATGGTTGTGCCTTTACAGTCAAACCTAAAGCATTTGCTTCAATTTGTGTAGGCAATTCTAAATGAAATGGATGGTTTGATGTTCAAGGGACTTCTCATATATTCAAAGGATCAAAGGAATGGCTTTGTTAGAAATATTTGTTTCTCATGTGATGGGTTCAGAAGTGATCCTAGTACCATAGTTTGTTGATGTTGAGCTAGTGAGGCAAGTGGGCATGAGATGAAACCTGAAATAAACACACCTGAAGTTTTTGCAAACATTGAAGTTGTGATTTTCTTCATCATCAACAGAGATAGACCTCTCCTTGCTAATTTGTACCCTTTCCATTGATGTCAAAGGGGGAGGTAAGCAAAGGTAAGAGAAATAAGAAATGGTTCTCAAGGCAAAAGGGGGAAGACCAAATTGGTGTTGCAATCAATGCCAAAGAGGGGATTGTTGGCAAAGTTGTCATTGATGGCAAAGGGTATTGAAGGTATGCTTGAAGTTTTTTTGTGCTAGTCTAAACTACAATTGATGTTGTTCAATGGCTAGTATGAGTTTGTTGATGTCATTTACATATGTTAGAGTGTTATGGTTGAGTTTGATATTGTTGATCATGTAAATTTGTTGAGTTGATGATGTTGACAGAGTGTTGCTGAGCAATGAGATATGTTGCAGAGGTCAAAGTTGTATACGTGCATGAAAATATTGTGATGTGAATGCCTTATAGTTCCGTAAAATATCTTCTAGGTGCATGAAAATGTTTTGATGCAGGTGCTTTACAATTATAGTGCTTGACATTGTTTTATCCTTGGTTTTTGTAATCATTAAAGTGGTTGATACTAATCTTTTAATATTATTTTAGGTCATTAATTTCGTTTTCATCTTCAAAAATTGAAAGAATTTGGAAATGAATAAGTAGACCATAAAGAGATAGCCTTGGAATACGAAGAGACATTTTTTCATTTCATATTCCTACATTGGAATACAAATAGTTAGCAAAGTTTGTATATAAAAATATGTGCTTTTGGATGGCAAAATGGTTGGTTAGCTTATTAATTGAAAAAGTTGTTTTGAGATAGTTTTAGTGAGTTACATGGCTCAAAGAGAAAGAAGAAGAGCGACTAATGTGAAACATATTTGAGGAAGAAAAGGTAGAGACAAAGAGATGAGGTATGTAGAATTAAAGACCAGGTAAACCAACACATTGAATCTTTTATGTCTCAGGGGATTGTTGTCTCATTTCAGGTAGTAGCCTGAAAAAAGAATAGGTTGGAGCCTGTAAGTGGAAGTTGGAGCTTCCCATAATGTAGTAGCTTGCAAAAATGACTCGAGGTAAGAGCCTCCTATAGGCAGAAGCCTACAAAAAATTAATGTAAAAGAGGGAGTAGAAGCTTCCCAGCAAGTTGTAGCTTGCAAAATAGCAGAGAGGTTAGAGCCTCCAAAAGTTGATGTAATAGAGGAAGTAGGAGCTTTCCTTTGCATCACAACAATAACAAATTTGTGGTTCTCTCCCTTTCTATGTTTCCACTTATATCTGGTGTCCACATGTGTTGATTTTTATGTTGTAGTTGAATGTTGTTAATGTGTTCAATATGCTCTTTATATGAAGTAATGCAACTCAATCAATAGTTCAGATAAATATTGAAAATAAAAGTAAACATAAATATGATGTCCATGACTGAACTATATTGTTTCACCCCTACTCCCCCCACCCTCTTATTATAGTCAAGTTTCCAACAACTAGTATTCCTTAAACTTTTAGAATATTGGACAAATTACATTATTAGTAGATGGCCAAAAATATTTTGTTTCTCGTTGGGCATATTGAGACTGTTGAAATGTAATTTCACCTTCGCATTTAATTCCGGAAAACCACCAAACTCCATCACATCGCTTTCGTTGAGCAAGTGGTATTCCTCCAGATGGCAGCGATTACAATCATCGATTGACACGTGGATTGAGCTGATTTCCAAAACAACTTTTCATCGGAGCATAAAGTTCGACTGAAATAGGCCATGCCATATTGTTGTCAGCCGTCGGATTAGATCTATGGTTAAGAGAGCAGCTGCACATGTTTTTTTGTTGGACCTCCGTAGTAGTCGTATGACAGGGTTAATAATAAAAGGAATGTATCTCCATGCTAAAACATTTAATGAATTTACCATGGTCAATAAATGTAGGTAGAATTTTATTTTATTATTTTTTAATTCTCACGGGAGTTTGTTTTAGGACATAGGTAAAACAAAAAGTCAAGGTGTAATGTTTTTTTTGGTTCTGGAATATGTAAAGAAAAAAAACACAGTAGCGTATATGTAATGAAAGAGGGAAAATATGCAATGTGAAGCTCACCGCAACGAATGTAAGAAAAGTTTTACAGCAGGATGAAGTAATTTTTATTTTTGTAGTTGAATATGAAATGTAATGTAGCAGCATAAATATATGTAATTTTTCACACAACAGTGAATGTAATGTAAGAAATTTTTACACACAGTAGTGTAAAATTTCAAAGCAGAGACAGAGTAAATTTGCAAGGAGACAGAGTAATTTTGTTTGTGTAAATCCCTCTGTTGGAGGAAGAAAAAGATCTTATTTTGTAACCGCACTATTTTTAATGAATACAAGTGTTCCTTGTGCATGTGTAAATCTCTGTCTTCATAAAACAAATTTTGCTTCCCTGTGTTAAGATCCTGTGAAAACAGAGCATTGTTCTCTGTTCATTTTTTTTGGAATTATCAGAGATTCCCAACATGGTATCAGAGCTTGTCCAGGCTCTTTGAAGGTGTCAAAGAAGCTGAAGGAAGGATTTCTTGTTGCAGCAGCTTCTCCAGCAGAGTGAAGACTCAGTCAAGAAAAATCCAAGGTATTTCTCAAGCTAGTTTTTTTGTGTTACTGTTGAAGACAGTCACTGATTTTTAAATACACAGTCAAGTATTTTGAAGCATAGTTTAGAGAGCAAGAACGGCTGGCTCCAGCACCAGCACTAGCATGGGTATCTATAATACTCAGCTTCCATTATTTAATGGGAAAAGCTATGACTATTGGGCAATAACCATGAGGGCCTTGCTTGCTTCCCAAGACTTATGGGAATTTGTTGAGGATGGTTTTGAAGAACCAGCAGATGAAAATGAGTTTAATAACTTAACTCAGGCAGAGAAATAACGGTTGAAGAGCTATAAGAAGAAGGATTCTAAGGCCCTCCTCTTCTTATATCAAGCAATGCATGAGAGTGTGTTTCCAAGGATAGCAGCAGCCATTACATCCAAAGAAGCATGGCAAACTCTCAAGATAGCCTATCAAGGCATGGAGAAAGTGAAGACAGCAAAACTACAATTGTTGAAGAGAGATTTTGAGAACCTATGCATGAAGGAGTGAGATAATATTGACTCATTCTTCACATAAGTGATTGGTCTGGTCACACAGATAAGGTCTCATGGAGAGATTCTTGAAGAAAGGAGGGTTGTGGAGAAACTATTGAGGGTCCTACCCTCAAAGTTCGATGTGATTGTCACCACCATAGAAGAGACAAAGGATCTCTCAAACTTCTTAGTTGATGAGCTACATGCATCACTGATAACACATGAGCAAAGATTGAGTAGAAATGAAAACTAATCTCTAGAACATGCCTTCAAGACCCATATTTACTTTGGAAGAGGAAGAGGTCAAGGCAGAGGAAACAAGAGAGGAAGAGGCAAAAGCCAAAATAGAGGTAGAAGAAATAGTCCAACAAATGCTCAAGAAAGAGGCAGCAATCCAAATCAGAACCAAGGCCAAGGCAGCAACCAACAAAGTGGACAACATCATGCTCAAGGACAAAGGTATGATAAATCCAATGTTCAATTTTATTATTGTAAAAAATATGGGCATTATGCAAATGAATGTAGGAAGAAGCAGCATGATATGAATAATAAATCTAGTGCAAATTTCACTAGAGAAAATATCAGCCAAGATAATTTGTTGTTAGCTTGTAATATGGCTGAAACAAAGAGTGATGATATATGGTTTCTAAACTCCGGTTGCAGTAACATATGACAGGAAACATAGCCCTGTTTTTCAAGTTAGATCAGTGTGAAGTCACAAGTCACACTTGGGACTGATAGTAAAGTTTCTGTTATGGGAAAAGGAGAGGTAAATATCTTAACAAAGAAAGGTGAAAAGAAAACCATAGCAGATGTTTATTATGTTCCTGGAATGAAGTGTAACCTCTTAAGTATTGGACAGCTTGTTCAAAAGGGGTACAATGTCTTCTTTGAGAATGATGTATGCACCATCATGGATAGAGCACCTAGCAAACGATGTAATGTTGAAGTGAAGATGACAAGGAACAGGATGTTCCCTCTCAAGATAAAAGTAGATTTGAAAGATGGAGTTGAAAATGCAGCAGTTACTCAAGAGGATTTCCAAAGCGAACCAAAGGATGAAAATTGGTTGTGGCACTTGAGATTTGGACATCTCAACTTTGGAGGTCTTAACTTGTTGAGTAGAAAAGGAATGGTAACAGGGCTACCATTAATAGAGAAACTAGACAGCCTTTGTGAAGGTTGTATCTTGGGGAAACAACACAAAGAAAGTTTTCCATCAGGAAAAAGCATAAGGGCAAAAACACCCTTAGAGATTGTCCACTCAGATTTATGTGGACCAATGCAAACTCCATCACTTGTAGGCAGCCTTTATATTCTAACATTCATTGATGATTTTACTAGAAAAACTTGGGTTTATTTCATGAAGAACAAAAGTGAAGTGTTTGAAAAAATTCGCAATTTCAAAGCACTTGTAGAAAACCAAAGTGGGTTGCATATCAAAGTTCTAAGAACTGATAGAGGAGGTGTGTATATCTCCAAATAATTTCTACGTTTTTGTAGAGAAAATGGCATTCATAAGCAGTTTACTACTAGGTACACTCCGCAGCAAAATGGTGTTGCCAAAAGGAAGAATAGGACAATCATGGATATGGCGAGGAGTATGTTAAAGGCAAAGCATTTGCCAAATGATTATTGGGCTGAAGTTGTACACTGTGTAGCGTATATTTTGAATAGATGCCCTACAAAAGCAGTCATGAACAGAGTGCTGGAAGAAGCATGGAGTGGGAGAAAGCAAGGAGTCACCCACATGAAAGTTTTTGGATGTGTGGCTTATGCACACATTCCAGATCAACTAAGGAAGAAGTTGGACAGCAAAGGGGAGAAATGTATTTTCATTGGATACAGTGAGGAATCCAAAGCTTATAGGTTGTATAACCCATCCACCAAGAAGCCTATTGTGAGTAGAGATTTTCAATTCATTGAGGAGGAAGCTTGGGATGGAAGCATAAAGAAAACTCTTGAATGTTAAAAACTCTTTGTCATAGGATGAAGATGATGAGGAGATGGCTAAAATACATCCCCAAATAGTAGCACCAACATAAGGGCAGTAAGAGACACCCTTGAGGAGAAATGAAAGTGCTTCTCCAAGCACATCACAAGGAGGAAATTCAAGTGCTTCTTCAAGCACTTGTACACCAAATG
>APFE031124913.1:0-14617 GCA_000404065.3 Pinus taeda
CAAGAGTGCACAACCTCTCCATCAGCCCATAAATAATAAGTCTCCATGTCACGCCAGTGAATCTACCTGCACAACATCCATGCCTTGGAACTTCTCATTGGATGCCCATAAGTGACACCTCTAAAAGTGCTCCTGCACAATGTCTCTGCATAAGACTGCCATGCTCCATGTCTCCAACCTGATGTCCATGACTAAGTTGTCCATGTAGCCTAACCAGGTAGACCCATCACAACAATCGGTCATCCTCGTCCAAGTCTGCAATCTTTAGTCTAGTGAACTCAGTCACCCAACCATATCATCATCACATCACTTCCATCATAGCTTCCCTACTAAAGGTTCCACCAAGACTATCTCTTGGTCTTGGCCATGAGAAGTCCACCCAAGTATCATCATACCTCAAGTGTGTGCCCTCTTTCAATCTGTCCATGAGCCATGCCGGGCACTTAGCCAA
Organism: Pinus taeda; assembly: GCA_000404065.3. NCBI lineage: Eukaryota > Viridiplantae > Streptophyta > Pinopsida > Pinales > Pinaceae > Pinus > Pinus taeda. The sequence goes on from APFE031124913.1 coordinate 452, forward strand.
TTCTCCATGTGGCTAAAGCATGACCCAATCCTCCGCAACGATCATCATGTTCCTCCCTTGTCACGGGCCTTTGTACCTTCTATCATAAGATCACCAACAACCCCAACAAGTCCTGCAACAATCAACAATCCTTGCTTCTCCATACAAGGTCTCATCATAGACATCCATGGTAAGATGTTCCCCTGCATCGGAAATCTAATTTTTCCCTTCCCTGCATATGGTTCATCTCCCAAATGCTCAAGTGAAACACAAGTATCAATACTTACATCATCGTCATGAGGCTCCTCCATGTGAGTACCCTCATCCATCCATGTCTGCAACCTGCACGATCCTGGTCCAACTTGATCAATCTCAAGTTCATCCTCCATCGTTGTCACATCTGCAACATCTTCAACTATCACGGCTTCCTCTTCCTTATCCTCGCATTTTGCAGCTTTCTCCTTATGAGTCAAAGCTATAGAATGCTTCTTCTCAAGAGTGAACCATTTCCACTTCTCTCGAATCAAGTCCTGCCTTATCTTCAATTCCTTGAGTTCTGCATCAAACAAGTCCACTTCCTTTGCAAGTTGATAGGCTTCGTCCCTATTCCCATCAAAAATCCCTTCCTTGACCAAAGCACAAAGAGCATCCTTTGCTTTGAACAAGCCTTTGCCCCATTCTGCAAACCTTTCTTCAACCTCACTTAATTCTTCAAGTAGACTCCCTTCAAATTCCTTGAACGTTGAAAAACCCATTTCCTGCAAGATAGATATCCTTCTTGATTCTTCACCATTTACCAGGTTCTCCCTGCAAGACTAAACCAACTCTTGATTCTATCTATCACCTGCAAAAATTGAACTTCCTTTCAAGTCTTTGGCCTTTGTAGAATCATCTTCCTTCGTCTGCACTTCACCTAAATCAGCTCTGATACCAACTGTCACAATAGTGTAGTGGGATCAGCACTTCATCGTCAACCTGGTCATCAGCCTACTCTAATACCACCTATCACGCCCCTACACATGTGGTAGTCTTTCAACCGCTTATAGCGAGATGCGGCACTACCAACCGTTTTCTTTTCACCAATACTTATGATTGTAGGCTACACCTAACATTCCATACTTAGTTTTATTTTTGTTACCAAGTATTATTTCTTTATCCTTTATACACGTGAAAGCCCATAACATTCACATAAACAGCATTATACAAGAGAAATGCACAACAGTATAAAGGGAGGGGCAACTCCCTGCAATATGAGTCCGCCCGTATCAATATATTATACGATCTTCACTTTTACAAAGTACAAGTTAAATCTTTGGAAACCCCAAATTTACACTTAGCCAATTTTCAACGTCGGCAAACTCGGTTGCCTAGCTCGTCGGCACCTCCGCACGGTCGCCGCACGACTCACCAACCCTTCATTCACCTCGTTGCACGATCGTGTTGTTTGCCCAACTCGGGCGCGCCTCGTCGTAACCAAGTCGCCACACACGGGCGCCTCCACACGAGTCAAACTTCGTTCACAATCTCAACACTTCACTGTTTCCACTGTACACTACTTCTGCGTTTGCCTCTGCACGACGGGCGGGCGCTCACCCGAGTTGTCCAAGAACCCGTGCACAACCACCCAACCGCACAATTGCACATAACCGGGCGTTCACACCTTCGCACAACCGGGCACCCTCGCCTTCACCCGTGCATGCCTTGCACGACCAGGTGCCCACGCCTACCCACGCTCTTACCCAAGACTTTAAGCCTGTGTGTTTCACCTCCGTGCGACCTCACCCAAGGCTGGGCGCATAGAACTGTGCCTCACCTTCCTTTGCTACGACTACACCTTAGTACTTCACACTTCTCCTTCGCTTGAGTGTGTTGAGTGATGATTGATGCCCAAATGATTCATCCACCCATCAATATATATGCAGCGTTATGTGTCATGCCATTACCTGACCGACCTGCACTTCTTTGTTAAGTCGATGCCCTTATTTGCTTATTCATATGGTCGGCCTCCCCAACCATTACCCGAATTACAACCTTCCACCGTCAGCTTTGTTTCATGAACGCCTTCGTCCATTCTCCATATAAACATGACTCACTCCTCACTTATACGCATGCATAAGTGACTGCTCTATCGTTTAACTCATCCAACCTCGCGTCCTTCGTTCGAACGCGATCACACCTCATCCGGCGGGCGTGCCAAGGACCGTAGGTCCTTACACCTGGGTTCGGGAACCCGTGCAACATATATATATATATATGTGTGTGTGTGTGTGTGTGTGTGTGTGTGTGTCAAGGTTGTGACCTTTCAAAAACAAAACTGACTCTGGTATAATTCAACCAGGCCGTGGACCTCAGAACTTCAAAAGAAAACAAATTGTAGCTAACATTGTCATAATATAGTCCAGACTGCAGCCTCAGGACTCAAATCGATTAATACACATGCGATACAAAATGGGTCAAGTCTTGGCTTAAGGGAAGTCAGGCTTCCAGATAGGCGGGTCAAAAAATTAACCGTTTAGAGACCCCATTTCTTAAGCAGTTTACAGACCTCGCAACAATAAGTATTTAGGCAAGTAATGCCCAACCCAACAGAAAACAAAGGTGGCATAAACTCCAACCTGAAGGTGGAAGGTAAGCCCAGCTGAGTAATTCTTCGATGAGCACCGTGTTGGAAGAGTTTACCTTGTCAACAAGTTGTCCAACCTACAAAGAGAAGCTTGACCCTGTTAGCATATTCTCATAACAAATGAAAGAAGGTAGAAGTAAAATCATTACTAAGTACCATGCCTGCAAATGGTTACCTAAGACTGCCGAGAGGAAGGGTTCTTGGCTGGGCGTTGACATAAAAGACCTAAGGGTATCTCCATAGTCATTCACGGATTCGTGCGCAGGCGGAAGAGGAGAGCCTAGATTTGGAACCTCAAGATTGAAATTATCATGAAAGGCAACAAGAAATGGCAGAGTGACATACCCTTCCAAGAACAGAGGCAAATGAGAACCGTTGGCAACAACCCTGCAGTTAGTTACCCTAGATCTAACTTGGCGAATGGTGACCGTCGGATAGGCATCACGTACCACCCTCACAGGATTGCAACGAAGTGGCGAGTCATCAAGGTGTGCTTCTAGATGCGAGCCTCGATAAAAAGAGAGCCATCCAAATCAATATAAAGGAATAAGTATGGTAAAGATCGTATACCAAAAACAATTAATGAAATTCATTTGAGTCGTAACCAAGTTAGATCTCAATAAATAAAAAAACGCGATTTCAAATTATGTTACTGTACATCTTTTAAATGTCCAAGGGTTACAGAGATAATATGATGTGTAAACAACCGTAAAAAATTAAAAAAAAATCAATTTCATGTTAATTTAAAGTTTATATTTAATAGGTTACATCCACAATAAAATATAGAAAAGCAAAAAAAAAGGTAGTATTTAATAACTTTCTCCACAAATTTTTAATACTTGAAAAATACCATTATATACTTTATTATAGTCGGTTTTATATTTTTATGGAAAGTTAAAACAAATAAATTTAACACTTCGTTTTGAAAAAACTAAACCCTCACAAATTATTTTAATTATTAATGATTTATAAATAATTTTTAAAATTAAACCAACTAAACATAAAATTATGTTCAAAACATGTTGGATTGATTAGATTTATAAAAAATAATGCATATTATAAAAATTATCACTTAACCCACCATTTGTTCATAACGAATATATCTAGAATCTTGCTAATCTTACTGTCCAAATATCCACGATCTCTTCAAAGATGAAGCGTTCATAAAGAAACTTAAAATCAAGGTGTTGTTTAAAGTTAATTATTCACTCTTGTATTTATAAACATTCCAATATGGCTCTTTGTAACCAATACAATTGATTGCATTACGAAAAAATTCAAATAAAATCATTGAAAAAAATTTCAATTTGACACGATCATATAAATATAATAATGTTTACAATTTAATAATATTAAAATTATTAAATGTGGGAAAATAATAAATATAATATATAAATTATAATATTATTTCAATATTATATATATATATAATAATATTAATTTTTTATTTTTTATTTCCTGAATTTGTCTATTCTTATATTGATACAAAATATTTTTACAAAGAGGCCTTGGCCTTGAGAAGTCTAGCCTAGAGATGCGGCGAGCTCACATTACATTGTTGAACACTGACCAAAAAGACCTGTTGAAAACCGACCAGAAGGGCTTCTAGGATCATGACTATGACTAGTTCATAGAAACAAAAAACTCCAATATCGAAACTGAACACTGACTAGAGGTAATTCAGCAACCAAAACAGGATAACTGGGCCCAGGGAAGAAAACAGAGAAACACTGCCCAAATCAAAACTGAAATCAGACCCCATAAACAGTTGTAACCGAAATCGAGACCCAAAGACACAGCCAGAAGTATGTCGCCCATGCAGGGGAAACCGATAATTTGACCTTAGAACAAAGCATTGAGTATGAGAACTGTAGAGCATATAATGGCGATAAAATAGGAGGGATTTGAGCACCTTCGAGCAACGGAGAAACAAAAACCATTGAACGTAGACCTGAGTAAGCTTCATGAGAGGTGGAAGGTTGCTCTTCAATGATTCGGCACCCATAATTGTAGGGGTCTTCATCCTCAGAGGGATGGCCCTCTTTGTCTGAAGAACCGCCATCAGTAGGGACACTCGGACCAGCTTGATTATTCATGACCTGGGTTGCAGTGCCACCAGGTTCCTTACTCTGCTTGTTGTCAATCTGAGAAGTGCCATGCCTATCTTCTGCCCTCGTCTCCAGAGTCACCCCAGGGGTCACAACAACCTGACCAAAAGTAACCTCTCGAAGCTCAATGGTGACTGAAACTAAGAAGGAGAAATTACTAAGAGTACAGGGGAACTGAAAACGAGTGGTATGAGATGGAGAATTGAGAGAGCGCGCTGCTGAATTAAGCTGCCCATGACCTCGTCCATGACCACTCTTAGTAACAGGATAGCGGTCAAAGCAGAAGTCCGAAGAATATGACGAGGAGTCCGAAGTGGCGGAGGAGGGTGGCGGAAACTCGCCCCCGGGAGCTTCCTCTCCTGCAACTCATTCTCTGGTGCAACCTGGGCATAGTGAGAATAACAAGAGGTACTGAACAGGCTGCAATATTGTGGAGGTAGAGGGGGACTGAAAGGGGCTTAGCTTCAGCACACAGAGGAGCACTAGGAAGGACAGAGGAGAGCTACTATTGAAAATGCAGAAAAGACTGTGATAAACATGAAGGCCCGCCGATAAATCCACACAGCGATCCAGAGCCCAACATTTCTCTGGGCTAGTCCGAGAGTGAGGCTCTACTACAACAAGGGAACAACGCGAGCGCAGAGGAGGAGCGTAAATGAGTCCAGGGAGGGGCACCATGATAGAAGAATTGGCAGGCTGGTATGGAGGGACGAGCTGCATTAACGCAACATCGAAGTTAAAAGCAGAGGAATTAATGGCAGTCATTACTCGAGGCCGAATGGCGGTGATAATAAGTCACACGCCAACACACCAAGCCGCCCACGTACCGATCACATTGTTAAACACCCGGATCCGGGAATATTTTTCAAAAATATTAAATAAGAAATAAATTCATTTTATTTAAATTGATAATATTTAAATTTCAATTCAAAATACTTCATAAACATAAAATAATGTGAGAGGATATATATATATATATATATGGTCATCCGTCTATTCCATCTAGACTTCTAGTCGGTTTCATTAGTTACTTAATTATAACAACATCACTATTCTTAGCAATTTTTTCGAGTCCTAAACTTCCAGAGTTGTTTTAACTCCCTAAACGACATTTTTTAAGGTCCGCAGCAGGCCCATGGGCTTAAGCAAGGGCATGCCACAAATCTTGTAGTATTCGAAGAGATCTTTCCAATGAAGTATCATACATGCCAAACAAAGATTATATGACTAAGTTACGACCCCGGGAAATTCACTACCCAACTAACCCTAATGAGGCCCACAAACTCTTTTGTAGGTTCATTTTTATTGTACTTTAGGATAATTTCTTGTATTTTCTTTCAACGTATCACAGTTAATATGTATTATAGTTATAATGATGCCTGTAAAATGCAACTTTAACATGTTTTTCCTCTAATTTTACTGGTTTCCAAGGCAATAAAGAGCCGTAACATTTTCAATCTTAAAAAATTTGTTATACATACAGGGTCATATATTAATAATTTTTTTTAGAGGCTTACAAGTAATTATGAGGGTTACAAACTTTTATAGTGGAGATTTGAGTCTAGCAGGTTTTGGATCCAGATTTTGAACTTGGCTCTAATACCATAGTCCTTTAACTAAAAACTAAATTTATTTAATTTAAACACAATAAGAAAGGAAATATCTTATTTATAATTCAATATTTATTTGATGACAATATACAATTAAAATTTATTTACAACATATTAAACAAGTAAGAATGCCATTTCAACCATTTACATAAGTAATCAATAAATGGAAGAATGCTTATTCCAATAGCTTGGTTGAGATGCTCTTGACTCTGTTGGGATGCTCCTCTTGACTACCCGACTGAATTTACCTTTCAGCCAACTAAGAATGATTTCCTAACCCAGGGAACCTCCACAGGTTCCCTATCCCTTCGAGCTCAAGTCCAACTAGCTGTAGTGTATCCAAGTTAAACCAACACTCTCTAGATCCAAGTTTGAATTTTCTCATTTATCTCTCCATTCTCTTTCTCCACATTCCTCCCCCAAAACAAAATCCTCCAAAACCAAAACCAAAACCAAAACCAATGATCCTCCTCTTATCATCCTCATTCCTTTTTTATGTCTTTTTCTCCCATCCACCTCAACCACCTATTATTAATGTCATGACTACCCCCTCATCCTTTCATTTTAGTATCAGACTTTTCTTACCATATCTTATTCAAAGTAGATTTGAAAAGACATTTTGGAAATAAAATATGGATATTTAATTTAAAATTAAATTGAAGAAGACCATATCTTCTCAAAAGTAAATTTGAGAAGACACCTTGGGATATGGATATTTAATTTGGAAATAAATTGGAGAAGACCATATCTTCTCAAAAGTAGATTAGAGAAGACACATTGAGATATGGATATTTAATTTGGAAATAAATTGGAGAAAACCATATCTTCTCAAAAGTAGATTTGAAAAGACACATTGAAATTTGGATATTTAATTTGAAAATAAATTGTAGAAAACAACATTCTATCCAAAAGTAAATTTGAAAAGACACCTTGGGAATTGAATAATAACAATAATAAAAGTCATATCAGTAAAATAAAATTACAGTTTCACAAGTGCATGTATATACCAATATTTCTCAATAACTATAAGTTAATGTTTTCAAATTAAATAAACACTATTCAAAATTAACATGATAGGATCAAGTAGGGCATTACATCATACAAGAAATTTGAAGGGTAAGAAGACCTATAAAATTGCGACCAATTACCATTTCCCAACTATGTAAATGTATTAATAAATATTGTCAACTCTATGTGGTTCAAGTGGGCTTTACTAACTCTAATAACAAGTCAGGCACCTTAGGAAGTCTACCAATTATTCAAGACTTGCTGATGTGTTTAAAGAGGAAATTCCACGGCTACCTCCTAAGTGATACATAAATTTCACCATAGAAGTAATTCCAATGGTTGCCCCTGTGTCAAAAAACTGTTACCGAATGAGCATTCCTAAATTAACTGAGCTAACTATGCAGCTACAAAATTACTTGATAAAGGCTATATTCACCCAAGTGTCAGGAAAAATGATGGTCCTATGAGACGATGCATTGACTACAAACAACTTAATATGCTAACTCTTAAGAACAAATATCATTTGCCAAGAATCAATGATTTATTTGACCAATTGAAAGGGGCTACGATATTCTCAAAGATTGACTTGACATTCCTAAAACAACCTTTAAAACCCATTACGACCATTACGAGTTTGTGGTTCTGCCCTTCAACCTTACCAATGCCTCGACAACATTCATGAGTCTTATAAATAATGTATTTCATCCATATCTTGATAAATTTGTCCTAATTTTTATTGATGACATCCTTATATACTCAAGGAATTTGGAGGAACATAAGAAACACTTGCAGATAGTTTTGAAAGCATTACGAGAACACCAATGGTACATGAAATTTAGTAAGTATGACTTATACAAGAATCAAATACAATATTTAGGACATATAATTTTTGCAGAGGCTATTGTTGTTGACCCTGAGAAAATTAAAACTATTATGGAGTGGCTTGTTTCTATGCATTACTTATTGGGTAAAATGTTTATGTTAATGATCGATCACAACAATCTAACTGACTTCTTTAAGCAGCCTAATATCAAAACTTGACAAGCTAGGTAGACAACCTTTTTAAGTGAATTCGATTTTGATATTAAGCACTTAAAAGGGAATGAAAACCATGTAGTTGATGCATTAAGTAGAAAATTACATCGCATATACAAAAATTCCTATAGTCAAGTGGAATTTAATTTTTTAGATCTGATTAAGGAGGCTGCAAATAAGGATCCAGAATATATGTTTTTGTGGCAACAAATTAAACAAGTAAATAGTTTTTAACAACAAACTGAGTATGGCATAAATAAAGACAATTTATTGATCTTTAGAGGAAAAATATATGTTCCCAATCAAATAGTTGTTAGACAATTAAAATTGGATGAATTTCACAGAAGACCTTATGCTACCCATCCTGGATATCAGAAACTATTTTCTGCCATAAAGAAAAATTATTTCTGGCCTGGAATGAGAAAAGGCATCACTAAATATTTGGCTAAATTCCTGGAGTGTCAGCTAGTCAAGGTTGAACATCAACATCCAATCGGGTTACTTCACTCGCTACTTATAGTAGAGTGGAAGTGGGAAGTAATTACTCTGGATTTTATAACAAGTTTGCCTAAAACTAAGAAACATAATGACTCAATCATAGTGGTAGTAGACAAATTGAGTAAAGTAGATCATTTCATCCCTATTCAATATACATACAAAACTACACAAATTGCACACATATTTATGCATGAAATTTTTGGAAGACTCTTTTTACTGGTTTGGGCATGCAAGTTCAATTTAGTACCACATATCACCCCCAAACATATAGGAACCCCGAGTGGGTAAACCATATACTAGAATATATGTTAAGTATGTATGTAATGCAAAAATTGGCTAAGTGGGAAGAGTATATTCATCTAGTTGAATTTGTGTATAGCAATAGTTATCATGAATCATTAAAAATGAGTCATTTCGAAGTTTTATACAAGAGGAGGTGCAAAACACCCATTAATTGGAACAACCTAGAAGACAAATTATTGTTGGGACTTGATATGTTAGTAGAGATGGTACACATTATGAAAATGTTCTAACATAATTTGAAATATTCCCAAGATAGGCAGAAAGAATACACAGACAAGAAAATGAGTTATAAGGAATTTTAGGTAGGGGACCATGTATATATTCAAGTGAAACCCAAGAAAATCACTTTACAGTGGAAGGGATGCGCAAAATTAGCCCCTTGATATTGTGGACCCTTAAAATTCTGGAAATAGGTTGACCTGTTGCATATCGACTAACATTACCCAGCCACATGAGAGTCCATAATGTGTTTCAGGTCTCTTTATTAAAGAAATATGTGTATGACTCTAGACATATTATTAACTGGCATGATGTGCAGCTAAATAATTAATAAATAATATTTCTTTGATAATTAATAACTTTTACTAGATATCAATAAGATGATGATATTTTTATGATGTGAAACAAGTAGAACTAGATGGAGAGTTCCTGGTAGAGCCTCTACGTATTTTCAATCAGAGAAACAATGTTACAGAGGCGAGCTATCACCCAGATTAAAGTGTAGTAGAGGCACTTTGGCCTCGAAGATGCAACATGGGAGGATGAAAGCTTGATGCAAGAATCATACCTTGACTTTTCCAAAGGAGAGAATAAACACTGAGGATGATGTTTCACTCAAAGGGGGGAAGATGTAACATCCCAGGTCATATAAATAATTGTCATTTTCTTTTTACTATGTAAAACTTGGTAACTCTGGTTAGGTAGAAGTTGGTAAAAGAACCATCATTATAAAAGTTTATTTATTTTCTTTTTATTTTTTAAAAGTTATGCTAAGTCGGGTAAATTATAGGAGAAGACCCCAAAAAGAGAAATCTTGAGTTTCTAGGTAGTTAGATAGTTACTTCCTCTTCCTTATAAAAAAAAAATGAAAAAAAAAAAATTGGGAAGCCATGAGTGGTTGGAGAGGGAAATGTGAGGAAACAAAGGAAAAGAGGAAACCCTTGACAAGACATTGTCAAGGTGAGCGTGTGTATTGCTGAAGGGAATTCTTGAGCTGGTCACAAATGAGTGGAAGCCTTGAAATAATAATTATGGACTTAACTGGTGATCTTGAAGTTCTAGAATTGCTATTGTCTTGAACTTCTCTGGAAACTAAAGAGGCTCAGGGGGAGACCTAGACATAATTTCTAGTATCATAGGTTGGGTGGATAAAGGAGTCTTGTCTTGGTACTATTTCTCTGGCTGAGCTAACTAAGACATATAAGTATTGTTTAATTGATCCAAATATGATATGGGTTCTTAAATATTTGTGTTTTTCTGAAGAGTTGAAAAAAGAAAGTTTACTCTTCTCTTGAAATGGGGAAATGAGTCTTACTGTGAAAGAAAGACTTGACATTGTTTTTTGAATGTTTTTGTTCTAAAATGTCGGAAAAGGAATTTTATTGGTTCTTAAGGATAAAAAGGAAAACCTTATTGTAGGAAGGAAAAGTCTTATTGTTTTTAAAATATTAAAGCGAAACAAATTCTTTATTTTGTAATTACATGAATGTAAAAGATAGTGAATAAAGACCCCTACAAATCTTCCTTACATTAAATCTTTCTTTCTTTACTACTATAAATCCTTCAATTATAAACCTTGTTATTCAACAAAATTTTAACAAGAAAAGGGATAGGAAGACATAGCCCTGCGAGTGTGCAAACCCAAGTTTAGCAAGAATATGATAAGAATGCACTGTACGATTGATAGTTTTTGGTTAAAAACCTACACCTTAAGGGACTCCGATTGAACCTAGGAGAACCAATTCGAGGAATTATCTCGAGATGTGTTCGGAGTCAGAAAAACCTTATAGACTACACCACATGGGCAGAGAACAAACCCCAACTGTGGGTTCACTTCTCTGTCAGGCACATTTATAAACAAAAACATAATAAGAATTAACCACCTGGGAATCACATGACATAGACATACAATTAAATTCATTTATATTAACCACGTGTGCTTGAAGTGAAACATAAAGCAAACCAGGATAGAAACTCATAATTGTTTTCCATTTTTCCACATATAATAAGCAAGGGGGGTGGGGGAACCTCGAAAAAAAATAATACAATTAATATACATAAAACTTAAGTCCATAAGAGAGACAGGTATATGGTGAATTGTAGAAGACGATTGTAATCCAACCAAAACCTCAAATGTCTTTACAAAATACATGGTAATCGAGGCAACAAAAGCCATAATTCAACAGTCATAAATAACAATAAATTCTTTGTAAGCCACCTACAGGGTCTTCGCGACCATCCTTGCATGAATATAATAAACCAACTTGACTCAAACCCTAGAGTGGGGAAAACAAAAACAAAAAAAATTACAACGAGACTAAAATTCCATAACACTTAGGAACTCCGAATGAGAGCCGAAAGGAAATATCAAGAAATGCTCATTGGAGATGCAGTTTAATAAAACCTAGAAAAGTCGAACCCAAGTGAGCTTATCAGTGGTTGAGGAGGAGAAAAAATTGTGGTGAGCCATGATTGTAACGTACCCTAACCTGCGTGCACAGGAGAGATAGAGTTGGGGTTAGACATACCCAATGTTTCAATCAATGAAAAATAAAAAACAAAGCAACGAGTCATATCAGGGAAGTAGAGAACATGTGAATACTTGTGGAGGGACATGAGAAACCCTTCATTGCAACCTTGGTAGATATACTTGTTAGGAAATGAATGATTGTGTGCTTGTGATATAAAGAAAAATAGAGTGAGAAAAAAAACTTTGAAAAGTAAAAGGGTCTTGTACCTGTAAGACGACCACCCTTCTTTGGCCTACGCCACTGGAAGGCAATTTGATCCAAATCGGATCCACAAAAGACTGTCAAGAACCTTGACTGTATCGGGTTGAACAAATCTTTAATGAAATCCAAAACGACATCAAAAACACCCTGAACCAGTGGCCATGGCAGCCGGCGCGAAACAACGAGGACCTCGGTCAAAGCGCACTGATCGAGGCCCATGGAGACTGCACATGAGGTCAAAACAGCCCCTAGGAGCCTCGGATTGGGAAAAGGAGGCGATTTTGATGCGCGATTAGCGCTTTAATCGTGCATTGCTGGGCAAACAGGGCCGAAATGGGGGAGCCATAAGCACTCGGTCATGTTGGGAGCCGGAGAACCGCGGGTGGAAAAACAAAAAAAAAACGCTAAAGCACAAAGGCAGGACCCGCGCTCTAGAAAACCGGCAATATTGATCGGGGCACCCTTAAACAGTAAGAGGTTTTAGAGGAGAGCGGAGCGATCCCACTCAGTGATCGACGCATGGCAACGGAGGTGAGAGAAAAACTGCCATGATCGCGCACTAATGGTCGAGCAAGTCAACCGCGCTCAACGTGTGTATGACATTGGATCTGGAGGAGCCCAGATCGGACGGCTGAGATTGCGGCCTATGAAAGAAGCGGAATCGACAAGGAATTACACCGCGATTTAAAGGGATTTGGAATCCATTTGACTGCCACGGTGGAGAAAGAACGTATCCACGACATAACCAAAGAAGCGGACCGACGAAGCATGCTGGCACCAGTTAGATGGAGACACATGGAACTTCCTGAGCGTTCACGTTGATGCCGAACAGGGAACTCCAAGCACAGCTGCAGAAGGTGAATCGACGCAGGCGGGAGAGGAACCGAACAGGCATAGGGATCGAATGGTTAAAGCCATGAACGGAGACAGTCGAATTCGTTGGAGGATTTGGAGAGGAGTCCAAGCGATCAGAGAGACAATGAACAGTGAACCCCGAGAGGACTGAACACAGAGAACAGTAAAGCCAAGCAGAGGAGACAGAGGGCCGAGTTGACCACAGGCAGCATCGAGCACCAGAGAGGTTAAAGATTCAAGCCTTCCCATAGAGGAATCTATCTAGATTGAGAATCACAATTGGCTCTTTCCACTGTAGACCAAAGGTCACAGAGCTGGTAGGAAGAACAAGAGTCCATGTACTCCGAGTGGCTTAGGGAATCCAAGAACCACCCTGCCAAGCAAAATCTGCTATCAGGAGAACTCATATTGAGTCCCTGTAATGTAATTTCTCTGCTGTAAGACACAATAAAACAAGACCACCACTGAAGCTGGACCGGAGACATAGCCCTGGAAAATAGGGTGAACTCCTTATTAAAAACTATTTGTGTCTTGTGTTTCTTACTGTATTTCTCTGTTGTCTTTCCATTTAAAATGTCTGTGTATTGGCAATCTGATCGATCAGTTGTTTCAATAACACAGAACACACACTAGCACATGAGTCTGTAATACCTTTTGTTTAATAAATCTTCAACTAATGTCACTCATAGGGAGATTATCAGATCAAGTGGTATCATAGCTCTAGGCTGTAAGATTAGACAAGCTTGTGTTGGTTTAGCTGTGAATGCTCACTAGATCAAAGCTCAAATTAGGAGAAAGAGAGTTGGTGGAAACTAATCCTGAAATTGGGAGAGTCTAATCTCGGAAGACAATGTCAGAAGAAGGTTCTATAGGGCCAGACTCTCAATTCATACAAAGTTTCCTAGCTACAAATTCCATGGTAGAAGAAATGTATAGGGACTTTAGAAAGCACAAGGATGAGGATTCATCAGGCTCTAAACAAGATAAAGAAGAAGATGAATGTCATTCCCATGACCACTCAACAAGAAAGGGAAAAGAAGAAAGCTTTCCTACACCTCCTAGTAGCCCTATGCATAATAAGAAAGCATCTTTGATTAAACTGGATGTCAAATTTGATTTTCCTATATATGATGGAGAGCTAAATGCTGAAAAGTTGGACAATTGGATTAGACAAATTGATGTGTATTGCAGAGTAC